>JBBPDA010147639.1:0-20206 GCA_037974385.1 Arnoldichthys spilopterus
AGAGAGAGAGAGAGAGAGAGAGAGAGAGAGAGAGAGAGAGAGAGAGAGAGAGAGAAAGAGAGAGAGAAAGAGAAAGACACAAAGAGAGAGAGAGAGAGAGAGAGAGAGAGAGACAGATGGAGAGAGAGAAAGAAAGAAACAGAAAGAGAGAACGAGCAAGTGTAATAAATAGCAGTGCAAGGGTTGTTCATTTATATGGGCAAGAATTGAGGCAAAAGCTTTGAACTGTGTTAGATGTTAGCTGAATGTAACAGTTACATACCGACACAAAAAAGGCTGAGAAGAGAATTTTGAAATTAGAGCACTACGCATGACATAAAAGCCCATTTTTAGGTGCTAAGTAAATAAAAGCAGTGTTTTCATCTATTGATCCTGGCTGGCCTCTTTATCTGATCCAAGGAGAGGAAGCCGGTTTTTCATCAACAATAACATGAAGAGTGAGTGTGAATTGGAGTAACCCAATCAGAACTCTAATGCACTTCTAAAGGGGTCCAAAGCAACCTGAATTTGGGTCTGAAAGCTGAGAATGTAGTCATTCTTTTTGGCCATTGCCTCACTGAATGCTGCCCCGTTTTGTGCTAGAAATATCTTTACCACACAGGAGCACTTTGCTAATATGACATTACTGCCTGTAGCCCATCTATTGCTGCACAGTTAATCAGGCCCTCTACCCCATCCATCAGTGGAAAAGAACAAAAGAACAACCACAGGTCCAACTACAACCAGATCATACCTGCTGCTATGTAGGCAGGCTGTGCAATGTCTTTAAACATTGTGTAGATTTTACCATTAGAAACCCTCTATGAGCTCATTCTTGTTGGTACAGAGTTATAGACTATTGTCCATCCATTAATGCAGTTTTTGAAGGTACATAGTACGTGTACCTAATAAACTGGTAATTTATTCTCCCAAAAGGCCAATAAAAATACACAAATGACCATAGAAAAGATTTATCTAAAGCATGTGTGCCCAGTCATAGTTTCATGACTCACAGTGCACTATATATGAGTGTCCAACTAACTGCCCTTTCCTCTGCATAGTTCTATCCTATTGCAAATGTATTCTAATTTTCATATTCAGATTCTCTGGAAGGCTTGACCAACTCAAAAATGCACTTTTCACTCTCCAGGTCACACAATCCATGTCTGGAAACAGCGTGTTCAGAATTTGTGATGTCACCAGAACCCAACACATTTGCATATATAAGCCTGCTTAGCATAGTGGGAGCTTAGTCTCTCTCATTCCCCATTGAGATTTTAAGGCACAACACAGGGCAGCGATCAGAACAGAGCTCATTTAGATATCAGTATGCATATTAGAGTTTAACAAAATCAGGCTGTTTAATTCTAAAGGAATGAAAAAAAGGTTTGAAAAATAGTAAAAAAAAAAAATAGAAATTGAAAAATCGTGTTTTTTGGTACATAAACTCAAACAAATATCAAAAGTGGTCCGTGTGGGGAAAAAAGTATCTCAAGCTAAAAAAACCTATCCAGGGCAAATTATTTTTGCCCTGTGGGAGAGAAATGTTTCAGACACTCAGGCAGGACACTTATGTCCCTATATCCTGTGTCTTAAGTGAGAATCAACATCTAACCCTGATTGAAGTGATTGGGTGCAGGGCTCTATCATACAGCCAAATCAAGGCTGATGAAGAGAATCTGGAGGAGTGGAACCCAATAAGTGTGTTTATTTGTGTGTGTAAGACTAAGCAGCTGAGATTGCAGTATTTCTCTTCAGTGCATTGCACTTTGTGTGTAAGTAGGTGTGTGTGTGTGAGTGGCGGGTGTGTAAAAGTGTGTGAGAGCTGTAAAGGCTCTAAATGATGTGTGTCCTCTTCATCATGTACACAGACAGGAGCAGCATACCAGTAGCCAGGTGTATTCAGCAGTGAGGGCCAAAAATAACACATTGCTTTGTTGGAGCTCACAGAAAATGCCAATCCCACTCCTTCACTGCCTTGCAACACAATAGCTCTTTTGGCGCTGCACTAATTTTTAAGGGAAAAGACATATGTGCGGAAATGAGTAAAGAAAAAAAAAATAACAGTTTGAATTAGACACTGTAGATGGAAAGTTAGTGTAGACAAGAAAGGTGACAGGCTTCTTTGTCACTGAAACACATGGAGAAACACACTGCAGCTGTTAGCAGCGCTAGACCTGTAGTTGCTTGTACACAAGACACACTGTCCACCTTTGTATACATTGCTTGTTCTTATCATCAGAAGTTCAAACCCAGGTGGTGCTATGGCCATCCATGGCCAGGAACATAGCTTTGCTTTCTCTGGGTAGGTAGGATAGCCCTCCCTCTCCCACTTATCACTTGGCACAATGCTAGCCCATATGGACGCCTGTAAGCTGACGTAACACAATTGAAAATTAGCACTCTCTTCATCAGCAGTTTGGAAAGATATGATGGCTGGCTTTACGTGACTCAGAGGATGCTAGCCTTCCCAGTGTGGTGTTAATGTGTAATTGGGAGAGTCCTTGCAAGTTGGGGGAACTGGACACAAAAAAGTGGGAAAAAAGTCTAGAAAATCCCAACAACAATGCTATTAGAAGATAAAAAAAACAGGCTTTTGTGTAGGCCAGCTGTCTGCAGGTACACATGTATGAGTATAAATTATCAAGAGTCAATAAACGCACTAATGTTCATATTTGAAATTCCATTTCTATATCTGAGCTTGCCTGAGCTCAAATCTGAAGAAACCATATTGCTAATAAGTGGGCAGGGGGCAACAAGGTCTGGGCTTGGAGAACCATGAAGAGTGGAGACAAATCTTCAGCTTAAAAAATTCATTCAACCAGCAGTGGACTGGAGGTGAAGGTGAAAACTGCAGACCTTCTGAAAAAATATACCGCACATAAATCCAACCAACTGCATCCATATAGACACGAAGGCCATGTTCCAGTGTGTTTACCTCACATTCGATCCACCAAGGTCACCTTGCATTGGGACTGTAAAATTAGTCAGGAGACACTTACTGCAGTCTCTTTTAGTACAAAAATGCCAGATTTCAGAGAGAACTTGACTGGATGGAATGTGCACTGACCATTAAGCTTATTGAAATACTAATCTTTTCCATTCACTGGCTACTTTATATTGTCGGCCAGCATACATCTGCCATACTGTGGTGCATATACAGTAGAAACAGTGATTGCTGTATACCATCTGAAAACTAGAGAGAGATGCTACAAAAATAACTAGGCTCATTTATCAGTGGTTTTGTGGCTAATGCTAAACTTCAGTCTTGATGCTCAAAAAGTGAAAGTGACTATTTCTCCTTGTGAACACACTCAAGCACCACAACGAAAAGTGACCTTTGCATTTAACTCTTCAGACGTGCAAAAATGGACCAGCAGGCAGTCCTCAACAGCACCCGGGGAGCAGCATAGCGGGATGGTACCTTGCTCATGAGTACCTCAGTGGTGCCCAGGCCAGGACTTGAACCCACAACTATCAGTTCCCAAGGGCAAGGTCCTAACCACAAGACCACCACACAAGGTGCCATATATAAAGAGGTGGACCATATGACCTTGTTTTAGCAAGGTTCTCCATAATATAAAGCATTAAATATTCTATTTTGTAAAAATTTATAAAATGTAATACCAATTATATTCATAAGGCATGTGGTGTCCAAAATGTTTGTGTGCATATACTCAGTGGATTTCTAATTTAAAGTCAATTTAAGTCAACTCAATCTTACTTTTATAGCACTTTTTACAACTTACATTGTCACAAAGCATCTTTACAGAAACCGGGTCCAAGTCCTTAATGAGCAAGCCAAAGGCAACAGAGGCAACAATAAACTCCCTAAGCCGTAGGAAGAAATCTGAGAGGAACTAAGGCTCAGAAAGGGAACCCATCCTTCTCTGGTTGCCACCAGAGAGCAATAACAGCCCAAAGAAAAAGGAAATAATCAGTTTAAAGAGGCAGCATTAGCTAAACTCCTATAGCTTGGAGCAACATATCTAGCATAACATGTCTTTGGTAGCTCAACTAGTCTGGTACTAGTTATCTGGGGATAAGGAGGGCCTAATGATGGGCAATCTGATTGTAGGAGACAAGGGGAACAGTTACTTGTATACAGGTACAGGTGGGCCACAATGACTCTCAATCAATCAAAAGGCTAGCTTACAGTTGGCATCTGTCCCTAACTGTACACCATCAAGTTACAATGTAGGTGCTTCTAATAGAAAGTGCAGTGTGTGCATGGGGCATATGGTAAGGAATCTTCCACTGGAAATGAGCACTGTGGTAAAGTCATGTCCACTTCTCCGAAGAGCAGCTTTAACCCTCCTTAACAGTGAAAGGGATTGAGAGAACATGCTGACGGGTCTGATTTGAGGCTGAAAAATGTGCTTGGATATGGAAAAGTAGTCTGAGGCAGTGAGTTACAGTGGCCTTTGGCGCAGCAGCTTGTGTAACAGGCTATCTCAGGGTAGGATGGGGAGATGGGAACATGTGATTATGTGGGACAGATGAAATGTGGCTCCCAGAGAAGGCCCACCAGGCATCTTTTATTAATGGCACCGGGCAGAAGAGAGGACATGTCGCCCACTAAATAGCTTCTGTTTTAGTTTTCTCCCACTTCTTCTGTACAGTAATCAAATCCAGTGGGTTGTTTTTCAATTTGTTGACATCTTAAACGTCCCACAAAATCTGTTTCTGCAGCTGCTGATGATGCTGAGCTTTTCTAATTTAATTGCTGATTGCGAGATTAATCGAAAACAACTACGAGAATGATCCTATTAAAATGCAATGCTGCAACATTACATTCTCATTTAGAAGCCTAGTTAGAGGTTTGGGGAGAATGGGAAGCTAATATTTTTGTAGCAGCTCAACAATTTTAGTAAAGTCTCACCAATACTGGTTGGTTGATATTATCTTTTGAAAAACAGAAAAAAATATGTGATAATTAACAGAAAACCAAACCACAAAGAATTCTGGGTAGCTCATCTCCAGTTATGTAATATTTAAATTATTTAAGACTTACCTTTCAGTTGTTTTTTGTTTAAGACTGAGAACTGATGGTCATATCTGTCAGTAAAAAACTGTTTAACTACATCTATTAAAGTTCACTCTTTAAAAATGTGCCACAAAGGGTTCTTCGAGCAATGCCATAGAAGAACCATTTTAGTAAATGAAATGTGCAATGATCTTTAAAAGTTATGAAGAAGTCTCACATAATGTAAAGGTTCTGTCCCATTCTGGTGTCGGGACCACCCTGACCTATTTTGATACCCTATTTCTGTTTGAATTTCTTACCGCTGGAAGCCACTCACTCCTACTGAGGAGACCCCATAAGGACAGCACTATGCTCCACCTAACTGATCAAAACTCATTGAATTCCACTTGTACACAAGGAACTGTTGCTGCCTCTTTAAACTGAGATTATGATTATTATAAATATTATATATTTTTTTCCTTTTGGTTCTTATTGCTATTAGGTGTTGACCAGAGGAGGAGGAGGTTCGCTTCTGAACCTTGGTTCATCCCAAGTTTCTTCCTACAGCTTAGGGATTTTTTCCTCGCCTCTGTCACCTTTGGCTTGCTCGTTAGGGGCTCAGAGCCATATTCTGTAAAACTGCTTTATGAAAACGTCAGTTTTATAGCCTATTAAAATTGATATTGGTTATAAACTGGTGGACTAATATTTTTTAGTATGCATCAGAGCTAGTTTTCCTTATTTTTATTATACGTTTGGACTTGTAGACCTTTATGGTCTATGTTCTATCTGATGGTCTGTCACCATTTATCTGTGTGTCTGCTGAGGCCTTCCAAAACAAAAACTTCATGCACATTTGTACTTGATAAGACCTGTATCCTGAGACATAACAAACCCTTATGTGAACAATCAAAAGGTGTAAACTCAACCACATCACAAGATCACCTGATAAAGACCACAGCTACAGAAAGAACAACTGAACAACTTTTTACAAAAGCCTCTCAAAAGATTACTTTCATCACCATGAGGAAGTGTTCTCACCTTTCCTTTCTTTTGGCATAGTTAATAGGGGTCAGTGTTTTCCTAAACACTTATGGTCTCTCTGTAAAGTATAAAATCTTCTCTCAAAGGCAAATTTAAGCCATTAAACCCTGACAGGTGTCATAAGTTTAAGAATATATGGCATTTAAGTGGTGCGGTGGACACTCTTCCCTTCGGTCACATCAATTGCTAATGTGTATAAAATGAGGCACATCGCCAAGCAATCCCCAGAAACAAACACTGGCAGTAGAATTAATATAACTAATATTTTTACTACGTTAGATCTGTTCTGATTACCTCGACATGTTATTACTGTTACTATATGTCACTATATACTATATATACTATATACTATTAATGGATGCATCTAGGAGTAATAGCAACACCCCAGAGAGCAAAAGCTGAGTGCTGAAGTGCATAATGTAAACATGACCTATCCCCTCTTACATCACTCAGTTACAAATTGTTTTTAGAGGCAATATCACCTGTGCTAAATGACTCCATATTAATGCTTATAGTTTTGCAAAGGAATGTCCATTAAGCCCATGTAGATGTGATTGTCAGGTGTCCACATACTTTTGGCCATATAATATATGTGTCACACTGTGTCAAAAATAAAATCACTGCAGACTGTTGTAACGTTAAGATGCATAATTAGGCATATTATAGCTTATAATAATAATTTAGACAACACTGATCACTTACCAAAACTGTAATAGTAGTTGAACCGGTTGACAACTCTATATCATAGTGTCAGAAACCATATAAGCAAGTCTGTTCAAGACAACTTGATGTGGTTTAAAGTGAGTGTGTGCTGATTTAGACAACTGGCACTTTGCACATTGCTAGATGCTTCCTGTTAGTTACAGTAGCCTTACAGTGCAAAACCATAGCAGACTTGTGTTGGTTGACACAGCTCATGTTTGCTCAAAGTGCATTTGGTTTGAGAGGAAAGTGTGATCTGATTTTAGGCCAAATGATTGCTTGTCCTGAGCAGTATTGACTATGGACATTGCAGGAATAAGCCTTGAAAAGAAAAGGCAGATGACAGCTGACCGATGTACTAACCGTTACAGTAGCCTACAGCATTGAGGTACTGGCCCTCGGGGCAGCTGGTTCTGCAGTAGCCGTTGTGGAGGCTAGCATGAGGTGGGCACCCAGTGCAGTCTGCTTGAGAAGGACCAGAACATTCTTTGCAGGATGGGTGGCAAGCTAAAAGACATAAAAAACTTTATATATTACCACTACAAATATGAATAAATTCTCATATACACATTCAAAATCCACAGAACAGTTTACATGGACTAGACATGCAAGCAATCCAACAAGACTAATTACATTAAGGTGAGTACAAGAAGTCAATGGAAGCCAAACCTGATGAAGTTGATATAGTACAAATTTGCAGGAAAAAAAAATAGACCTAGTGCAATTTTCAGTGCAAAATCTTACAAATAGTGAAAAGTGACTCTTTGTCATTGTGAACACACTCAAGCACCACAACAAAATGTGACCTCTGCATTTAACCCATCACACGTGCAGCAGCAGGCAGCTATCAACAGCGCCCGGGGAGCAATGTAGTGGGACGGTACCTTGCTCAAGGGTACCTCAGAAGTGCCTGGGCCGAGACTTGAACCTGCAATCTTCCGGTCACAAGGCAGTGTCCTTACCACTAGGCCACCTCTGCCGCATCAGATGCTCTTTTTTTTTACCCTTACCAAGGGTGCCAATCATTCTGAAGAGTGCTATAAATACCTAGTATCTACTCTGTTAGAAATTAACAATACTTCTGCTCATTGGCTACTTTAATGAGCTCCCTTACCTGAGGCCTACCTTACAGATCACATGTGAAGTTACTTGTGAATAACATTTAGAGACATTTCCCTTGCCTGGTCTTGGTAATAAACTTGTTCAGCATATTTTAGTGCTTCCCTTGCTGTCTTCACACGTGATTCAGCTAATTAACATGGCTATTCTACATTTTTCATTTTTGTTTTTTTTCTTTGCATTCAGTCGATATGTTTGTATGGTTTTATGGACTTAAAACATTGTCCTAATTCTTCTTTATGTGACCATTTCCAACCTTACTTAATTCCTTCAAATTTAAGGGGATATTTTTGTTATATGAAGCAGAACTTTTGTTCTGACTACCAGTCATGGGTTGTGCTTTTGAAATAACATTATAGTTATGTAAAAACAATATAATGTAATATTTGTATATATACAATAATGCATAACATTAGATTATAAACAATTGCCATTTTGCACGATTTCGTTTAGTTCATTTGTCATGAATTGTTTCATCTGCTGAACTGGAAAGTATTATTCATGCTTTTGCCTCATCTCGTTTAGATTATTGTAATGCTTTGGTTACAGGATTAGATAAATCATCTCTATCGCACTTACAAGCTATACAAAATGCATCAGCTAGGTTGCTAAAGCGTTCTAGTTAGCCAGCTCACATTACTCCAATTTAATACTCCCTGCACTGGCTCTTTTTGTTTTAAAACACTTGCACTTACATATAGAGCACTAAATGGTCATAACTGTCTATTCTTCTTCTTAAACATACAGTTTCTCAAAATTTTTGATAAACCCTACTTATCTAAAGAGTAAAAAGCATTTTGTAAGTATATAATAAAGGGCAAAAAAACAAGACTTTTTTCTAGACAAGGACACCATTGTGTTCCTTCTGTCTGGTTTTCTAGATTTTGCAGCAACCTTTTGTTTCTGATACGAACTGATATCAGGTCCCAAATGACTAATGTGGAACATAATTCAACAGGCTGCTGCAGGACCATCTTGGGTCAACCAGCTGAAACGAAGTTAGCATGCTCAATTAGCCTGCTCAAAGGAGCCAGACGCTATCATTTAGCATGCAGGCTTCCGTTAAACAGGTTTAATGGTTTATCCTCCAAAAAAAAGCAGTCCAACAGGGAATTATACTGTGATTAACTCCTAAGTACGTAACATTCCTCTCGGGTTGGAGCTCGTCTTAAAGCACATGCAGCACTGAATTGGAGAGACTTTTAAATGTGCTTAAAATTACCAAACCAAAGCAGGTTTTGCATAAAGAACTGCTGAGTATTTCTGGTGCTTCTGCTTCATGTTATGTTGAATCTTATCTACAACTTGCAAGGCTGTTCCAGCACATTCTTTTTAGGCCAAAACAATGCTTTAGTCAGAATGATTCACCCTAACTTAGGTCTGGCTTATACTGTATAGCTATGAATAATATTGCACACTGATCAGCCATAACATTAACACCATGGACGTCTGGTCTAATCCCAAAGAAGAGATACTGTGATTGAAACAGTGAATGCTGTCTCTGATAGAAAGGTGTCAGCACCAAGGCTTTGGCAGCATGACCAACCTACTCAATATTAAGCGGGTGATGTTATACATTGAAATCACATCTAAAGCACTTTATAATTGCTGGATTTAACCCACTGATGCATACAATCACACCAGCCTAGCAATTCTAGTCGTCCCTGCTAAATTTGACTGCCAAGTTAAAACATTGTTGTTTATATCCATTAGTGGCATAAAACAATTATATGCAAAAAAGTGGAAATTTAAACTGAACAAAACAGAATTTATTCAAATCAGAAAGTTGCAAACATGCTTTAAACACCAGCAGCAAAAAAATGTATGTGATAATTTGTACTTGTGTTCATGAAATGGTCATTTACTATGGTTCTACTATGGGAAAACATAGAAAAAGTCACGATACATTGAGTATATTCAATATATCACCCAGACCTAACTTAAATATCATTTTCTACCACTCTAGCACTGAGCCACCTTTGAAAATACAGTGTGCAGTTAAATGTTTACAGACATATTAAATACATGCATAGGTTTCTGGAGGAAGATTGTTACAGGGGGTTCTCACCTTGGCAGGTATGATCCTGCACATGGGTGCCATGGGGACAGCGGTCAAGGCACTGTCCATTGTGAAGGACACTGGGGTGGAGACAGGAAGTGCAGCTGTGGGCATTTCCTGCCATGCAATGTGCACACGAGGCATGGCACTCTGAAAGAGACAGAAAGAGCAAACAGTGTGAATTCAGACAGGAAAACTGAGGTCCTAATTGGTGTTGCCTTAATCAGAAGTAGGTGTAGCCTTCAAAACAACTGGTTAATCTTTACGAGCCCTGACAAACCAATCCGACTGGCAGACGTCGTCAGGCCACTGGTGAGTGTTGGTGGCCAATCACTGCCTAGAGCAGTGTGTAGCTGACCCACAACGTTGGCTCTAGTCCGTGATTTTGCTGACTGAGCATGTTTTATCAGCATTAGAGACAAACTAGCGACAATCTCAAGTGACAGTAGCTTAATTTTTAAAGACAATAATTGAAATAGTATATAATTTTGGATTGCATAGACTAGTCAACTAATGAATCCTGTAGTGCTGTGGGCAGTAGTAGAAAAATGCTTGAAGTACAGCAGCAGAAAACAGTAGTGTACAGACAGAAGCTCCAGAAATCTTTTTTTCTGGGAAGAACAAAGCCAAAAGTACTTTACTAGTGTAGAAATACTATACAGGTTTCCCTGTAAGATGTGTAAAACCAGTTCCACTGCAATCTGTCAAGACCATGCTAAAGTAGAGTCTTTTAAGTCACGCTAGTCCAGTTTTAACTGCAAGCTAACCAATCAGAAGCACATTTAGTGTCACAATCCAGCTCCAACTCCTTGATCTCATGTTCTCTCTTCATCTAGGACTGAATCTACACTCCACCTTTCTCAGTCACTTTTTTGCTCAGAATTATACCTGTCAAGGTGCCATTGCTCCATCAGTAATTGCATTCTGGTCCTTGTTCACTTGTTTATTCAGAATAGCCCTTGGCTTTAGCTTAGGCTCTAGCTACTGCCCTGCCTGAGGCCTAGTCAGGTTTTCGCATTAGCTATGTTTGCTTGTTTTGCTGTGGTTTGCTTACACTGTGACAGTACATAGAAGAGAAGACTGTGAAATGTGAATAAGCTGTAGACTAACTGAAACAGAAGAAAACTGTTATGCTGTGCACATCTAGAGCCTAAACATTTTATTTATTGCCCCTTTTTATGTTGTTTGGGATGTTTGGGAGACAAAGGCTGAAAAGCATGAGAAGGAACCCTGAGAGAAGGACTTAAATCAGTCTATGATGTTATGATAGGAAAAATAGTGCACACAAACACACACACACTCAATGACATTTTGCTCTGGGTATCAGTCATTGCCTTCTGTTTCTCTTGTCTTTCTTTTTTGCCAAAAATGAGGTTTCTACCAAAAAAAACCTTTTCAAAACATCAGACATGTAATGGCTTAAAAAGATTAAAAAGATTTCTCTCCATTTGTGTGAGGATCAAGGACCGTGTGATTCAGGATTCTAAGATCACTGGTCTTCAGTCTCAGGATTCGACAGCATAATCAGAGCAGAACTTGTGGAGTGCAGAACAAAAAAAGGACCTATCTTGTAGAACTAAAATGGCACATAAAACGCAAGATGAGCACTGATTGGTCACCTATACATGCAAATATCTTTTTCAGCAGTGAATATCAGTCCTTAAAAGATGCAAAGCAATAAAATTAATCAATTCACTGGACTTCAAGCAAGGCCTTCAGGTTCAGATATCTGACAGGTTGTGAGGGCACACCAAAATGCCTGGTCAAGACACTCCACATACACACAGGCCAGCTGCACTTTTCTATTGTAAAGGAATTATCTGAAAACTCATCAAACACATATTCTGTGTTTTGCTTCTTTAGTTAAGTTTGAGGTTGCTAACACACAACAATACTTACACCAAAAAAAATCTCTCAACCTGTTCAACCTGCATCCAGCTCATTAGTGTGGGACAGATGTTGTTAATATTCATTTTCAGTACACAATATGATTGTAAGCTATAAAAATAAACAGAATTTCACTGCTACATGCAGCAGTTTCAAACAATATCAGTGCTGGAAGGCTCTTTTTAAGAAAGTCACTGTAACAAAAACTTGCTCTAAATCAGTACTCTTACTCCTAGTCCTAGTATTGCGTTCATCATGTTAGCTTGTTAGATCCAGTGCTAACTAAACAAGCAAAATTTAGACTCCAACCATGTCTGGGGCAAGTGGGTTGTATAAATCAGATTTTTTGCCAAACTACTCTGTTAAAAGAGCTGTCAGTCAGAGAAAAGAGCTGCGTTGGAGTGAATAGAGGGAGCTCAGCCAGGCAGAAATACAAGGCTCCAACATGTCCCCACTACAAGCCAGTTAAACACAGGGAGTCCTAAAATAAACACATAAATAGACAAAGACTCAGCCTGAAAAAAAGCACGTCTTGTCATTAGGATTACAACAGTATGAGATTTTCACAGTATGATATTTGTTTCAGAAAATATTATGGTATCAATAAATCATGGTAAAGTGTTTCACACTTTTAATATGCAATTATTATAACGATTTTCAGTTACAATGACCTTGAAAGGACTGAAGACAGAAGGGGTTTTGAATATGTAGTGAAGTGAAAGTGACTATTTGTCATTGTGAACACACTCAAGCACCGCAACAAAATGTGACCTGTGGATTTAAGCCATCACACGTGCACACGTGGAGCAGCGGGCAGCTATCAAAAACACTCAGGGAGCAGTGTAGCGGGATGGTACCTTGCTCAAGGGTACCTCAATAGTGCCCGGGTTGGGACTAGGCCACCACTGCCCGCATAGTACTTAAAGTATGTATGTACTTAATGTGTTAAAAGTATGTATGTACTTAAAGTATTAAAATAAAAGTACATCAATTATTAAATTATGTACTATTATATATATCTTCTTTTTAGATGTATTATTTTCCTTTTCGTCTTCACTAAAATCATTACAAACACTGCTCTTTGTGTCCACTTTTGTTTGCAACTGAATATCTGTCTTCTAGGACAACTCCTTGTACAGTAGTACAGTGAAGCTGCTTTACTTTGACATAATCAGGAATCTTTGTAACTAAACGGCAATGTTTTTGCCTTAAAAAGCACATTTCATTTTTAAAAAATCCCCCAAAAAATAATCCCATTGTAAAAAAATTGTAATGGTTTCTTATCTTCATGGACACATATGGCCATCAGAAATAGAGCAACACACACAAACACACCTCTGTAGCCTCCATCAGACAGCATCAATCTGTTCTCTGGTTTATTTAGCTTTTTTGGCAGCTCACACTGTCAGGCAGCAGAAAGCAGCTATTTAGAGCTATAATTGAGTTTAGCCACCCCCCCAGAAGAAAAGCAGGCATATTAACACGCAGACCTCTGTCACTCTGTATTCTCCCTTTTTTGCCAGCAGGGAAGCAAGTAAAGCAATTTCTTAGACAATTCACATATCTGATGAATCGCTCCACTGGGCCTCACTTATCGATCCTTGTACTTTTCAGTGACGTTTGGGGCTGTGAAATATGAATTGAGAGGAAGCCAAGACTGAAATGAAAGAGGTATATCAGTCAGGAGGTGCTGATTCACAGTGGCGGGCGCAGGGCTTTCATACGGCCCTAAACCGATTTATTAGGACGCGCAATAGCTTAGTGGTCCAAATGGAGAAACAGATGGGATGGATTCTGAAACTGTAAAAGCTGAACAGCTTCAAATACTTTAGCAATTTGTGAAGGATCCTAAACTGATATTACAGAAGACTGGGAAATATAACACAAGCACATGGATTTCATGTTTACACCCTATTATCCAATAACACATAAAAAAGTATGTGTTATGGTGAATTTGCACATACAGTGGCTGTGGGAAGCCTTTACTCTTTTACCCTTAGAAGTGTTTTTTACACACTATATTTCTGCTGTTATTTTTGTTGCTGCTGTTTTTTTTTCATTATACTGTTATTTATTTCAAATGCGTTGCAGGCTTCAACTTGGGTAAGAGATCAGTGTTGTCTGAACTTTTACTAAAAGCTTTAAATATGCCTAATTATACATATAGGCTTAATAATACATCTTAAGGTTCCAAACGTTCTGCAGTGATTTTGTTTTTGACACAGTGTGACATATTATATGGCCACAAGTATGTGGACACCTGACAATCACATCTACATGGACATCCCTTTGCAAAACTATGGGCATTAATATGGACATCAATTAAGTAGTTAAATTGTACTTTTGTCAGTTAAATAAAAGTCCAAGACATTTACATGTTAGAAAATGCCAAATGTTCTGAAAATTAAATTTGTACATTCTGTATCAACAAGCTTGAGTTTGCACTTCTAACTATTCCAATACTTCTTGGTGCCAAATATACCTTACACATATAAATACACACATATTTTTTTCTGATAAACAAGGCTGTACACACAACAAAAAGTCAATAAATCAAATTCAAATTATAATAAAATACATCCTCTTCTGTTTACAAATATATGTGGTGTTGAAAGTGTAAAATCTGCATTTCCCCACTTCAATGAGATATAATTAAAATAAATTATAACATGATTTTGTAATCACTGGTAATACGTTTAGGTACACACACACACACCCACACACACACATACATACACACACACACACAGGTCCACGGACAGGTTGTTGAGCTGGAAAAGGAGAGGATTTACATGTTGGAATTTCCTCTGGCTGATATCCTATCTGTCAACACACACACACACACACACACACACACACACAGAACAGATAGTAGCCTTGAGGAAGCTCAACATTTGTCTAAGCATGCAAGCGGAACACAATGGACACTATTGATGTCAGAAGGACGTATCATCATCGCCGTGGACTCTGACAGTGGAGCCATTGATGAAAGCCCATAGCCCAAAGCTGAATTTCCACAACCCACAATATTACAGTCAACCACGTGCACTGGAGTGTGCCAAAGCCTCCACATCAAACATATTGCCTAAATCTCTCACCAGGGATCTATTTCTGGGTATCCCAGTAATCCACACTGTCCATCAAATGTCTGGGGACAATTTGTCTTCATTTTGAAAAGTCAACAGTGCTAAACAACTATGTACTAATGCTTTGAGAAAATTGGGTACGGAA
Organism: Arnoldichthys spilopterus; assembly: GCA_037974385.1. Classification (NCBI taxonomy): domain Eukaryota; kingdom Metazoa; phylum Chordata; class Actinopteri; order Characiformes; family Lepidarchidae; genus Arnoldichthys; species Arnoldichthys spilopterus. Next base: position 14,988 of record JBBPDA010147639.1, read on the forward strand.
CTGAGCTTCATGTTCATCAAAGTTCATCTTCCTTTATATGAAGGGTAGGTTTTGCCTAAATAATTTTTTTCCCCCAAACGTTTGAAAACAGCCCACTGGGATAAACATTTTAGCCTTAAAGGGGGTTCAATTATTTATTATTTTCTGATGTTCCAATGAATACCAATATACCTCACCCTCGAGTCACTTTTACCACTGATCTGACTCATTAAAACAGTAATGAGCTCTTAGTTCACTGAGTTCTGTTCTGACTGTGAATACATGTTCACTCAGAAACTATCACAGCAATTTTGACTTTTTTAACATACATTTTTCTGTGACCAGAGTAGACATGAATGTGTTCCAACTAGTCTGAGGGCAGATTAAGGACGACATTACTAGTTTTCAAATGCATCCCTGCAAGATGTTAAAGAAGACAGAGTTAGACAAACGAATGCTTTAGCTGGCAATGTCACCAGAAGGACTGTCACAGATAGAAAATTCTCACTGTTGTAAGAATTTTGTCAAAGAAAAAAAAAATTAAAAACTTTAATATGAGCAAATTTTATTAATCTTATATTTTATCAATTTAATCTATAAATACAATTTCTAGAGCACTATTTGTATTAAAATGTTCATGCAATGTGCATGGTGTAAAACCGATCTTTAACCATTAAACCGACCACTGAGGTTACATTTATATGTAATGTTTTCACTTAAAACTAGTTGGTCCTTAACATTTTCCTTTTAGAATTGTGATGTACAAGTATTCAGCATTTAGCATTATATTTAGCATTATCTATACAAAAACACCCCTTATACTTCATTACTTCTTATATTTTGGCAATCTTATGCAAAGCTTAAAGCACAACCCACAGCTGATATTTCTGGGCGTGTCCAAAACCATTTTGCTATTTTGATGGCAGTTCACATCAGACACCAAAACTTTGCCTTAACTCTCTTAATTATTCAGAGGTGTATTTTGGGCTTAACATGCAATAAATCAATCAGAATGGCATGTCACCTCACCTGTAAAGGCAAGGGTGCATGAGCTATGACATTTTGCTTTTATAATTGCACTCTAACCTAGGAAACCAGTTTGGATTTTGATGAGGAAAAGAACCTATTCAAATGCAAAGTAAAAGTTATTCACAGTTGCAGCACCGGTCAAGCTTTTCAAGGCAAGGCCAATAGTGCCCAGCATGCATCTGTGTCTGTAATGAGCATTGTGCGCACAGCTATGCACAGTGTAATAAAGCACACAGCTTAAATATGGTTTAATAATACATTTCTGACTTTAGACATGGTTTTTGTTGAGCAAAAGTGCAATGTCTTTTCACTGGCTTAAAATAGCAATGCTCTGACAGAGAACAGCCACACCTCTTTTATAAAGCACCAATCCTAGGGGGGAGGCAAGCAAAGTCATTTGTTATTTTAAAAACATGAAGATGAAGAATGTATTGTATGTATGTATTAAACTAGCAAAAACACTTTGCATCACTCTTTCCACTGGTGCAAAATAGGGAGAATAGTGTGCATCAAACACACTTGTAAGACACAACAATGATTAGACAACCCTGATTAAACTAGTAGATGGTCAAACTGAAGAGTCTCCTCACTAGTACAGATGTTGACGAGTGACATGCTTAGCATTAGTGTTTTACTGCACTGTAAGTTTAACATTAAGGAGGCTTGTGGTAACTTAAAGACACAAAAATGTAAGGATACAGCTTTTGTCCAGCACAAGTTTAGTGATTTCCCAGCTCAGGACCAGAGTTGTGCACCCCTGGTTCAAGTATTGTATGAAACACATTAACAGAAGTATTACATGAAGAAAACTGATGACAATTAACAAACAATAAACATATGAACTAACAGCAGAGTTTATATGATGTGTCAAAAAACAAGTTCTTTTATTTAAAACATTTTGAAAAGCAAGATTTCCAATGGCCAGAGGGGGCTAATTTAGGTCCAAATATGGGACTAAAAAGAGGATGTATCATTTACTGCAATTGTGCAACATGACAAAAGAAATGTGTGCATCAGAGTAGAAAAAGTGCAGACGGCCATCAGATTTTTTTTCAGTGCAAGGACTCCACACTGTCTAATTTGAGTATTTGTCTTGGAACTACTATTTTTACTGTTTTTATCACTATTATAGTCACTACTTGGTGAGTGAGTGTAAATTCCAAGCCCAGTTTGTGTATCAGAGATAGTGAGTGTGTGTGTGGATCTGCAAGAGAGAAAGCCATTTATCTTAATGTAGGAGGAGAACACAGATAGAGCTGTCTCGACTAATGATTTCAGCTGTGAAAAGACACGGTGGCCTAAGTGATCCTTTCATAAATCAACTGTAAAACTGTTTCTGCTGCTAGATCCTCTTCAGCTTCATCTACAAACTGGGACAATAAAAGGCAGCTCTAATAAAAGTACAATGGCTGGACAGTGCCACAGGCCAGTACAGCTAGTTGGGAAAGACTTTTGGTGATTGTCACAGGGTGCTGAGATCTAGAACAGGCAATTCTGTCAATCGGAGTCAGAGTAAGGCTTTATTAAGGTAAATCTACAGAAGGTGGCCCTGTCTACATGTTATTCCACATACAAACTGTGTTTTTAGTCACTTAAACTGAAAGTCTGTGACCATACATTCAATATATGCTTGAATCACGAGTGGAGACTCATGTCTGTAACATAGAGATAACTCTAAGAAAGTATGCTGGAAGTCTGTCATTGATGAATAGAGATGAGGCTGAGAGAGGATTGGGGACAGAAGCTGGGGTGGGAGGATGAGGTAGGGTGCAAAAACTTTGTTACAATAAGAGCAGGGTAGAAAAGGAAGTTTACAGCTCCAGGTCTTCCCTGGAACTTTGGTGATTCCATAACTTGAAAACACTATCCATGGTGGAGATGTCTGACAATTCTGGTTTCAAGGATTTTGTGTGTATGGATAACATACAGCTTTTTGAAAAGTTAATTACAAGGCTGGAACCCCATTGATGAATAGAGCCATAGTAGTCGTTTTGAGATGGTAAAAACATTACAATGGTAAATTATTCCTAAAATCATGGGTGTGGACCAATGTGGGATTTGTAGGCCTATATCCAGTATTTTCTTCATGTAGATATATGTTGATGCAGATGCCAATAGAAAAAAAACTAAAAATGCAGACATTGGGACCACCATAATATTGATTAGAAAAAATCAGCATGCATTTATTATCATGGTCATGACATAAGTCCAAAGTTTCAGAGCTACAGGTACAAATACGACATTAAAGATGGTATCGTTTGACATGAGGCTATTAATGTGATACATGTAAAGCACTGAGCTTTCTCAAGTCCTCATTAACACTGCTGATAATTACATGCAATCATTTGGGGCTTCATTTGTGCTCACACTGATGCATGTACAGATACCAGGAGAGGGCAATAAAAAAGATTATTTTATGAACTAACTCACTCACTGAAATGGATAGCATCATACATAAAACCACAGTCCCCAAACACAAATTTATAGCATTTTTAAACAGCAACTTAATGAGAAAAGGCATCATTTATTCTACTCTCATTTTTAGGCTTTTGTGATTATCTGAAAATTTAGACTCACCCTCAGTTTAATAGCTAACAAGCAGATCTAAGTGAAGGCTTTGGGTGGTTAAATGAGTGGAGACTCTACCTCAATAGGGGATGCAACTAAACACCTCACTGCTTCGAGTAATCACCTCACTTCAAGAGGCGATACTAATCAAAACTTAAATACTTTTCTCACATCAGGGAACCTGCATTGATCTCAAATTCTAGTTTAAAATGTTTCAACAGATCTGTGAATTATTGAATGGGCAGACAGGATTGAGAGCCATACAGTACAGAAACTGTGGATTTTTACATGACGTTAGTGGGTAAACTCAATAGATATATGAGAACTATATATACAGTATATAGTTATAGTTAATATAGTATATAGTGTTAAGAATGCTCATATAGTATATTTGGACTAAAGAGCAATTATATTCAATTTTATTCGTTTTAACTTTTATTATTTTATTTAGAGTTTTTCTTACTTTTTATCTCTTAGTGCCTTCTTGTCTTTTCTGTCTGTCTGAGCTGAACAATTTCCTCTGGTAATCAAATTTCTGACAAATCAGAATATATATATATATATATACTTTTTTTTATTTATTTATTTATTTATTTTTTTAATGGGTGTTGGGCATCATTTGGAAGAAAAATGGCACCTTGCTCAGTTGGGAAGATGTATCTTGCCATCTCAAGTGTCTTTTACACTGTGGAGTTTTACCTATTTATTCAGCATTAATAACACCAGGCAAGGCCTGTGTGTACTTGCCTCGGCAGATGAGTTCTGTGTCCAGGTAGTGCTGTGGCAGACAGGCAGACGCACACGTTCCATGAGAGATGTGTTTGTGCTGGGGCTGCAGCACCTCCTCTGGCTTTACACAACGCACACAGTCCGATAGCTCCGGGCCCACACACGCACGGCACGATGTATGGCAGCCTGGGGAGAGAGGAAAGGGGTGGAGAAGTTACAGAGTGAGATAATTTGGAGAAGTTGTCATATGTAATTTGCATGAAATTACTTCAGAGTTGTTTTTTGTATCGTTTTCCCTTAAATGGTCTCTTCACTGATGCACTGTACCATTATGGTGCATTAGAGTAGGTGCTACATCATAGACCCATCAGCATCCTAGGCATTTTAGTGCCATACACTTGTTAATACCAAAGCCAATTTAGCAGCTTAGACTTGTTAGTACTACAGTCAAAATAATGCCACAGACACAAAAGCACCACTGACCCATAACGATCATGTGCTTGGTAAGCGGCATTACCAAGATACCTCCATAGACACATAAGTGCAGTAGACCTGTCACGCTGTTTTAGTGAATTAGATCCAAAGGCACATTAACACAATAAACCCCTTAGTGCCATAGTAGCCCCTTTTACTTGTAAGAACCATTGTCATGTTTACAACATAAACCTGCTAACTAGCTTGTCCCATAGTCATGTTAGTACAATACACTTGTTAGTATCACAGACAAATCAGTGCCTTAGTGCTGGCTTGACTTGGTTCTACTTGCCTTTTACATATTATTAATATATAGAGGGACATATAGATAGATAGATAGACAGATAGACAGATAGATAGATGGATGGACGAACAGACAGACAGACAGACAGACAGACAGACAGACAGATAGATAGATAGATAGATAGATAGATAGATAG
>JBBPDA010147708.1:0-20191 GCA_037974385.1 Arnoldichthys spilopterus
AGTTAGAGTGGAGGAGAACAGAGTGAGAACAGTTAGGGTGAAGGAGCATAGTTAGTGAGAACAGTTAGAGTGGAGGAGAACAGAGTGAGAACAGTTAGGGTGAAGGAGCATAGTTAGTGAGAACAGTTAGAGTGGAGGAGAACAGAGTGAGAACAGTTAGGGTGAAGGAGCATAGTTAGTGAGAACAGTTAGAGTGGAGGATAACAGAGGGGGAGACACTGTTAAACATGTGCTTTAAACACTGGACATTGCAAAATCATAATTGTAAAATGTTTGGAGAAACAATCTGACTCTCGCTCTCTGTTTCTCGCTCTCTGTCTCTTTCTCACTCTCTCTATGTCGCTCTCTCTCTTAAGATCTCTCTTTCTTGGTCTCTTTCTGATTCTCTCTCTCTCTCTCTCTCTCTCTCTCTGTGTCTGTGTGTGTGTGTGTGAGAGAGAGAGCTGTAAACATCGAAGGCAATGTCAGGCTATTGCAGATGTTCTGTCCAGCTGTGTTTGGTAAGAAGCAGTGCTACTGTAATGAGTGATGACTTCACTGCAATGAGTCAGATTCATTAATACAGGTAAACTGCAGAAACTGCAGAGTATTTCACTGTGAAGAAATGTGATATTTAAATTTACACTAAGTTGCAGCAATGAAAACAGCCTCCTCCACCTGCTGTGTGAAAGTCTGCAGATCAGAGCAGGGCAATGAAATTGGACAGTGTGACAGCGCCATCATGTGGATGGAAGTTGTATTCACTCAAGAAGCCTGAAATTGTCTTGTATATTCTGCCAGTGTGTGAAGTGAAAGTGAAAGTGACTCTTTGTCATTGTGAACACACTCAAGCACCACAACGAAATGTGACCTCTGCATTTAACCCATCACACGTGCACAGCGCCCGGTAAGCAGTGTAGTGGGACAGTACCTTGCTCAAGGGTACCTTAGTAGTGCCAGGGCTGGGACTCGACCCTGCGACCTTCCGGTCCCACAGGCAGTATTCTAACCATTAGGCCACCACCTGTGTGTGTGTGTGTGTGTGTGTGTGTGTGTGTGTGTGTGTTTTGCAGGGGAGGTGCTTCACAGTAAAAGGAAGTTCTCCCTTCCTCTATTCCACTGTTTACTGTAAGCATACTAAGTGCATGCTGTGATTGCTGCCTCTCCCACACCACCCACGGTACTAATCATTTACTTGATGGGTGGAAAGTATGGTGAACAGAGAAAATCTACTCTTTACTGCTGGTCTATGATCAGTTTTCTATGTAAGGCTGAATTGACAATGAGCGGGATTCTCATGTTTGGCTTGTAAGACGACCAGATCGTACAGTCCGACACACTTGTTGCATGGCACATGAGGAAAGCTGCGTCCCAGATCCACACTACTGAATAGTGTATGCAATATGGGACACAGCCATAGTGCCTTATTTGTCTTGATATTCGTGATTGACACTATTTTCAAGCGCTGAACTAGCCATAACATAAGGGGTGAAGTGAATAACATTGACTTAATTATTTCATTACAGTGGAAGGAAAGGAAAATGTCTATCTGTCATTGTGAATACACTCAAGCACCACAACGAAATGTGACCTCTGCATTTAACCCATCACACGTGCACATGTGGAGCAGTCGGCAGCTATCAACAGCGCCCGGGGAGCAGTGTAGTGGGACAGTACCTTGCTCAAAGGTACCTCAGTAGTGCCCGGGCCAACACTCAAACCTGCGACCTTCAGGTCCCAAAGGCAGTGTCCTAACCACTAGGCCACCACTGCCCTGGGTGCCCTGGTTCCTGTCCAGGGTGTGGCATACATTAAGAAGCAAGTGAACAGTAATTTGTTGTTGTGCTGGAAGCAGAAAAATGGGCAAGCTTAAGGATCTGAACCACGTTGACAAGGGCCTTATAGTGATGGCTAGATGATGAGTTAGAGCATCTCCAAAATGGCAGGTCTTGTGGAATGTTCCAGGTTTGCAGTAATTAGTACCTACTAAAAGTGATCCAAGGTAGGGCAACTGGTGTATTCGCGACAGGGTCATGGGGATCCAAGGCTCATTGATGCATGTGGGGAGTAAAGGTTGGCCATCTGTTCTGACCCAACAGAAGAGCCACTGTAGTTTAAAAAGTGAATGCTAAAAGGGGTCAGAACACACAGTGCACTACAGTCAGAGTGGTTTCAGCAGCACAAGGGGGATCTACTCAATATTAGGCAGGGGTTGTTAATTTTATGGCCAATCAGTGTATATGGATACAAACTGTTTTGAGAAAGTAATGCCAAATCAATGTGAATAAAAAACTTATTTGGATCCAGCTATATTTTGGAGTTTGGAATTTTTTATGTATGAAGTGGTAAGTGTTGTAAAAGATGAAGTAAAAGAACTGTTGAACTGGGTCACCTGGAGTTCATTAACTAAAGCAAGCCCCAAAAGATTCTTGATGTGGAGAGGTGTGTTAGATTAAAGCTCTTGTTATTTCAGCTAAACACTAAGGGGAAATGGCCTTTGGTCAAATGCCAAAAAACACAATAAATTGCACATTAATAATGCAGTTACTGTGCTACATCTGGTGTTTGAGTTATTGTGTAACAGCTAATCCACAAAGTTATGCAGATTCACTGTACTCTGAGTTCAATTTTCATAAGAAACACCTTTAAGTTCACATGAAATTGAAGTTAAAAGTGACATTCACCCTGCTCAACCTGAAGCGGTTTCTTTTCTGTGGCATACAAAACATAGATAAGACGATAGGGGGCACAAAATGTCATGTTGGCATTACTGCTCTGCTGATAGTGGTCCACCACCTGAATAATGTACCATGATCAAGTGAGTGGTGAGGTCGATTGATGAGTGAGGTATGTTTCCAGTAAACTGGCCAGTGAGTGTGGGTAAATGTTAGGTATACCTAACAAACTGCTGCATCGTGTTTGAGGGACTGTTGTCAGCTGACCCTCAAGACTGCAACAGAATGTTGCCTGTTTAAAGGGCCCATATCATGGAAAAATAGACTGATGAAGACTTTTATAATTTTTTATTATTATTATTTACATGTATTTGGTAATGCACACTGAACCATTTGGCCCTGCTTATTTGTGCTAAAGTTAGGGGTGTTTCACCCTGACAAAATAGAATCAGAAAAGAGGTAAAAATTCTGCGAGAGATGCATATTTTTTTTCTGATTTGTTCTATTTTTTGTAATGTATGTTACTGCAACAAAACACTTACAACTAGTGTCTAACATCTGGTGAGGAAGCTCAATGGAGAGGTCTGCTAATTAAAGAGAAATCTGGTGGATTTCTTTACCATAACTAACCTAAACCAAATGGTATTTAACAGTGAGGTTGAGTTCAGTTCAGTGCATGTTTAAGTTATATATTAAAATGTGCTGAATAACTGACTCAATGAAAACTGTATAACTGACCAGAAAACTAAAAGGTTAACATATATCAGTCTTAAAGGCATGGTTAAAATGTGACCTTCATGGGCTATTGGAAACAGTATAATTACAAGTGTGGAGCACATGAAGTCCTAATTACTGGTGGGAATCTTGAATATTCTAGATTTTGAGCTCTCAGAGCTCTGACTTTCTGAGTGGGGTTTGATTTGCTAACGTAAAACCAGTAGTAGCCACTGATAATTGTGATATATTTCAGTTATATGGGAGCAACATGACTCCTGTACTCCTGCACATCCTCTGCTTTTTGTCATAATTTTTTACAGTAATGAAACTACTTACTCTCTTGATGACTGAATAAAAGTAAACTGAAAACCATTATTCTAAATATGTTTATCTTGTTTCTGACCAAAATCACTTGAACATGTATCATTTTGTTCTTTTGACCTGCAACATAGTTTTTTTGGTTGGGCTGTACTGGCTCTTTAAATTGTTGTAGGTGATCTATAGGTGAGAGAGGTTACTTTCAGGCTAGTGTTGTATTGCCACACCACAGGATGTGAGCATTTGAGCATGAGAACTAGTTTGACCACTATAGAAATTAAATGCTTTTGCAGAACCTGCAAACAACTAATTTTGTTTATCAACATATCATTCATAAAATTAATCACCTCCTCATTTAATGTTTCTTCATTTGCTTTTTTCAACTGTAAATGTGAAAAGAGGAAACTAGTGACTCAATGACAAGATAGCAGGTTAATTTTAGAAAAGGGAAGTGCAGCCCAAGCCATGAACGACTTCATGAGAGCATGAAATGGCGTGAAATGGTTGACAGACTTTAAAAATGAATGTGAAAAAGATGCTTAGCAGCACCATATTTATACACATAAACATATCTGATGCATATATTTCCATTTGTACAGCATGTTATCTGTATTATTAGCTCTGGAGGGGTTCCCCCTTCTGAGCCTTGGTTCCTCCCATGGTTTCTTCCTACAGCTAGGGAGTTTTTCCTTGCCTCTGTTGCCATTGTCGGCTTGGACCCGGTTTCTGTAAAGCTGCTTTGTGACAACGTCAGTTGTAAAAATCGCTATAAAAATAAACTTGACTTGACTTGACTCTGCAATTGTTCTCCTGTGGACCTACCATGTATGATTGGTCTCCTGTGGACCCACCAATACTGTGAATGTTGAAAACATTTTTTGGCATGTCCAAAAGAACATTAAAAAAGAGAGGAGAGAACAATGAAAAGATAAAAAAAGGTCCAGAAAGCAAGATTTCAGGGTTGTAACTCATCTTCTTCGAAGCGTTGAAGGGGACATGACACCCCCGGCTTCACATTTTACTAGTAGTTTGTGCCCTATTTTTGTCTCCTCACTGTAGGGTGTGTGGTGTTGAAGATCATGGGCGTAGATTTGACTAGGTTGAGGGTGTCATGGCTCCTTCAGTGACTGCTGGAGAATGAGCTGCCCCCCAACATATTTCCTTTTCTTTTAACTGTGTTGTGATTTTGGTTATGCTGGACTGGAAAGGGGTCTGGTTTTGTGCTCTGTTGTGTGACCGGATGTTAACATGTCTCATGGCGTTTCGTTCACAGCAGTAATTTTAGATAAAGTGCTGTTGTGCAATTGTAGCCCTGTTGTGCTTCTCTCTCTCAACCCTGAGTCTAACTCTACACTGATCTGTGTTAGATCAGAGCTCTGTTCAGAAAAGAATTCTGCTATTAGAACTTTTTGAGCTAAAAAAGTAAAGTGTGAGCGCAAGGAAATGTTTTAACACAGAGAAATTTAGTCGGGTACTTTCTGTTCTATTCCTGGTTAACCACGTGTAACTTTATTGTCATTGTGCAGAGTACAAGTACAAAGTCACTGAAATGCAGTTAGCATCTACCAGATGTGTTAGTAAAGTGCAGTATAGGTGGTGCTATATATCACAGGCTAGCAGCTAATGGGCATAAATTGAGACCCATGTTTTTAATGCTGAGGGTAAGGAACAGTTGTATATAAAGCAAATGACATAAAAAAGTCAGTTACAGCACAGTTATATACACAGAGGTAATATTAGTGTGAATGGTTCCAGCAAGAAGGAGACTGAAAATTCAGCATGTTTGTTTAAATATAATTATAGTGAATATAGTAAAGGAATGTTTTGTATATTGTATAGTCAGTTAACAGCACATTCCTAATTGAATATATACTTAATGCTAATTATTAGTGTAAAAGGCTTTTGATGGGTCAGGTGCTATAAGCAGTGTGTCCCTTCAAGTTGAAATGAAATTTGTGCCCCTGTATGGCTTATTGGGTTATTACTCCATGTTTTTGAAGTAAAATTTCGAAAAACGAAAGTATTCCAACATTTATAGTTCAAATAGACATTCTGCCCTTCCAGAGTGCAATAAATGTACTCTATTAAGTAGCAGTCTATTAAATATCAGTCTGAAATACACACACATAGTCATATTTAATACACACACATAGTTACGATTATATTTACATTCACATTATAAAATAATTTAAATGTTTAATCTTTTTCATTTTTACAAACCCAATTTTCAGAAAACAGGATATTTTCTGGGATAAATCTGTGATATGTTAATTCACATGAACATCCTACAGAAGTAGAAAGAAAAATTTTCCATAGTTTTACCAACCAACATAATTGTATTCTGAAAATGTACACAAACTTAGAATTAATGTTTTATATTAAGTCAAGTAGGCTTTTATTGTCATTCCAACCACATAGTGTCCATACTGTACACAGTGAAACAAAACAATGTTCCTCCAGGACCACAGTGTTACATGAAACACAGGACCACAAACACTACACAACTGACAACATAAAGTGCATTGTGTGCAAAGACGTGCAAACACTGCAGGGCAGTGCAAAGACAGACCGGTACAAACAAATACTGGAGCACAGTTATGGTTCTGCCAGGTACAAGTAGCGGGTTTTGCAAAGATGCAATGATGTGATGTAAACAATTAATAAGGTACTGGATTAAATAATTAATAAGGCTTGATTGATTACAATAAATTACTGGGGAAAAAAAATGAGTAAGAGAGAAATCATAATCACTCCTGGAATAATGCTCAGTGAAAAGTGGAAATAATAATTGTGCGCAGCCAAAAACCTTTAATAATGTGTTCAACCACATCCTTTAATAATTTAACTCACATATTTATCATTACTAACTTACCTGGAAACCCCAAGTGTATTAGTTCACTCCATCTCTGTTACTGAATAGCTTAATGATTGCTCCAGTCAAAAACTGTTCTGTTCTAATATGTTTCATCATAATTGTTTATGTGCTATTGGATTCATACCCCCAGAATCAATGACCCTTTTTACTTGATTTGGAATCTTTGGCCCACAAACCTCCATAGACCTTTCATGGTGCACTTAGAAAACCAGTCATTTCTCTACTGAACAAATCAGTATCAATCAGTCGTCACTGTCAAAAGAAAAAATGAGTTTTTTCATAACTAATGGTCCATTAGAAAGGATTCAAATTGATTTTATAATGAAAATATTTTAAATTAAAGTTAAAATCATTTATTTCATCTGACAGGTACAAGGTTGCTGTTAAAACGTCATGAAAAACATCAGATACACACTGCTTGCTTAATAATGTATTTATTTATTTATATTTACTTTCAATTAACTGATTTAACTAAATCCTGCTATGAATCAAAACTGACATTATTCAGTTTCATTATTAATATAATATCTTTTCTCTGATACTACACAAAGGACACTTTCTCATAATGATCTAAAGAGCATTCAGTAATCTTTATATGCTCCTTTACTGCAGGTTTGAATGTCTTACACTTTTGGTTGTGATCAACTGAACCATGAAATTGTTGATTTCCTACTTCTCTTTTGCTGTGCATGCTGTAGGCTGGGGGCCTCTCTAAAGCCACCTTTTACTCGATTCTACTTTGAGGCTTCAGGGGCATCTCATCACTTTTCAAAGGCTTAATTTGAGCCTAAAAATATGTTAGGCCATGCAACATACGCCTACACATTTAGAAGACAGGAAACCCATTGTTGCACTTTATGAAAAGAGAGTAGGAAGTGGAGGATGTACTTGTTTGTACGCGTGTGTGTCTGTGTGTGGTTGCCTGCAGACTTCGACTGACACCAGCTGAATTTGTGTCCCCACCACCACCCCTAGAAAACGCATGTTAGCTTCACACAGTAGCTTAATAAGGAAGAGAGTTAGAGGCTTGCTAACTGTGACCTCAATACAAAGCGTTGCTTACTGGCAACTGTCCTGTCTGCTGCATTTATATTACACATTGCTGCTTCAACAACGGTAAGTCTGCCCTTTCTGCTACCTCATGCTGGCATGTGCGAATACACTCTTTACATTAAATGTGAAAAAATAGCTCTTCAGAGAACCTGTCAAGTCCTTCAGTGGTGGTGTGGGTTGTTTTTAAAAACTTTAGACTGAACAAGAAATGTTACTAAAAGTGGTTAATCTGTGATATCAGTCCTGAGGAACCTTTTTGGCACAATTGTTTTCACCATAACCATTTGTAGCAGTAGCTGCCTTTTTACAAAAATCATCAATCTTGAATAGTGGTTTGCATTGGGAAAAGCAAGAAAAATTTCTGCAATTAAGCCATCATCACGAACAGCAGTCATTCAGTGTGCTTTACAGAAATGAATTCAGAGCAATACAATCAATCTAGAAGAATAGAAGGAAGATTAAAAAAGTAAATTAAACCAAAGTAAATAGAGCCAAATAAAAGAGTACAGATAAACATGATTTATGTGCAAGTATTATAAAATAAAAGTCTCTGATTAAAAGGCAGTGGAAAACAAAGCAGTTTTTAGAGGAACCACCTAGAAGTATAACGAGAACTTTTTTGCATTTTTTTTCTTTTTTTAAATTCTTTCAATATAGATAGTAATGGTAGGTTGACTTCTATCACACATCAGTAGCAAAACTCTTTGGAGGTTACAGCCTTTACATCTCTCCACTGAAGTTAAAGAAGCCTTAGATCTTACCTTTTAACTACTGGCCACAACATTGGCCTCATATCTTTCTTTGTTTTTAGTACAAATCTTTAAATAACCTGATGACACACAGGTGGGCAGTTGTTTCTTGCTGCATAGTTCTGTAGTCATATGTGTGTGTAACTGTAAATATAATATGGGGAATGTTATAGAGACATTTCCCATACTCTGTATGTAGCTTATAAGGACTTATTATATATTATGTTTTAGTATATTTAAATACAAAGAAACCTTTAGAAACCTTTAAAAACTTTAAAACTGGTTATTTTTCATAAGTGATTTTCTAGGCTAAACAGAATTATTTCAGGCTGCTTGTTCTTTACAAAAAGGGCTGCTAATGTTTCTAAAATTTGACTTGACTTGACTTAACTTGAAAAGGGTTTGCCTTAAAATAATATATGATCATCCATCATCCAATGATGATAGGAGTGATTTAAACATTATTACTATAACATAATTATTATGATTTTTAAAGCTGTATTTTTTGCCGTTTTCAGCTGATTATAGACCACAACTTGTTGTGTAGTGTCTCTGCAACGAATTGTGTGTAAATGCCCACCCCCAAACAAAAAAACAAACAAACAAAAATTACCTCTCAAAAAAGGGTACATACTTATAAAGGTAAATTTTATAAATTAGTTTATATGTATATATTTACTGTAATTCAGATACATTATGTTAAAAAAGGATGAAACAAAAAGTGTTTATGAGACATGGCTAACCTTTCAGAAGAAAGGAAGAAAATGAAAGACAATTAGTCCTTTTTGAGAAAAGGCCTGCAAAAGTAATGTTTAGGTGTCATATTGCATAACAGATAAAACTGATAGAAATGTGACAATACTACTTAAAAATAAAATTTTGCGAAAACATTTTAGAACTTGGAATGGTTCAATTTCAAGACAAATGTTCAAGTCATATGTGACGTTTTAACACCCTTCAGTAAATACACTTTTTTTATTGAGTAGGTGATTTAAAGTGAAATATTGTTCTTCATGTTGTGTTTATGCCCATAATAATATATCATCTCACTTCGGTCATTCTGTAAGTAGTTAAACTCATTTTGCAAGGTATGTTTGAAAATCTAATTTGGCAAACTTTACAAATTCATAAAAAAAAAACCATTTTGAGTAAAATGTATTATAAATTTATTACTATTCTATTTATTATTCTTGTTATTAGTCTTATTACTTTGTTTTGCATGGTCGCATGAATTACAAATTTTAAAAGTTTGTTCTTTTTTATGAAAATCTTTTATAAGACATCGTGAGATGGCATTAATGAGCCTTATATGACTTTTTATGTGTTCTTAAATGTGCTCAAATACCATTTAATTGCTACTTTTATTCTTTGGACATATTAGGGTGAAGCAAAAAATGTTCCAATGCAGCAGCTGAATGATAGTGTGTGTTCTGTATAAAATGTTTCATAAAAGCACTTTGCTCAGGTATGCATGTTTTCTGTGTAGGGGATGGTGTGTAGATACTGAATATAATGCAGAAGGCACTGCATTTGCTTTATTTTCTTCTGCGTGCTTTCTACATATAGGTGTGTTAAACTACAGCGGTATGCTAGCGGACCGTAGCCCAGTCCTTTGAAGGCCTCACTGGTAGAGATTATGTTTCACTGTTGCACGGCTCCTCCTGATTTGCTTCACTTTTTTGTTCCCACTGATTTTTCATGAGATTGTGTTTAGTGATAGGACAGCAGACTCAGAAAAGTTTTAATGCATTAAATCACCAGTTAAATGACCACCCTGTGTCAAACAGACTAAATGTCAGCTTTTATGTTTCCCCCTGCCACCTTCCTAAGTTAAAGTCAACCAGAAATTAAAATGGATCTTTTTTAAACCTTGTTAGTTAATATCATATTATGCACAATCCATTGTGTCATCTCATTCGAAAGACAAAATTCTTGTACTTCATAATCTTTAAGGAAGGTGTAGTGACTTTTGCTCACCTTAAAGCACCTACTCATGTTTGTCTTCACCACACTTTGATCACACACTTTGTCATAGTATAGCCCCCATACCTTCCAACCACTCCCACATATCACTGAGTGAGTCATCACCACAGGTGGAGAAAGTACACAGAGAACTTGAGTCTTAGTATAGATCATATGGTCTATTATTACTCCGCTACAGGTGAAAGATGTTCAGTCAGAGGTTTACTTGAGTTAAAGTATTGGAGTATTTGCTTTTAATTAATTAAACATAATTAATAATTCAAATGTACAATTTCTTTTTGATGCCAGTGCATTGTTGTAATATTTCTACAGTGTATTTACAGAAACTATTGACTGAAACTAATTGAACTTCAATGAACTACAATGCCTATAGAAACACAGTTGAATCTACAAAATGACAGCCACTGTCATTATGATATTTTTATTTAACACTGTCACTAGATTCCACAAACATTCACAAACATATTAATCCCAGTTTGTAAACTAATCTCATTTCAATTGCAGTGAATATGACTGTATAAAATGAGAATCTGTGAAAATGTAGACTGGAGAACACAGTCTGTGAACAGGTATTAGTTACCTAAAAACAAGTTAAGACATAACATTAGTCCCACTATGACAACCTGGTAGGTAAATACATAAAAATCCATTAAAAACTCACTCAGTCAACCACAGCATAATAACAGCAGGTGATACAAGCGCAGACAGCTTCATTAAAAATATTAACTGAATTTAAACAACATACCTTGACATGCTTTCTCAGGTTTGTAAGGTAATGATTAAGTTTGTGGGTGGTTAACAGAGCAAACATTTAAAATGATGTGTTATCTTTCTCCGATGTAGTAGAAGTCATAATTACAATCGTCAGGTTTAACTGTTCAGAAAACGCAGTATGCACATCGAGCTTGACTGGCAGTGCAGGAGTAGTTTACTGTGACTGTTGAATTTTAGAAAAAATTAATGAAAGTAATGAGCAACAAGAACCTTCATAGGATTTACTGTTTTGCTCATTGTGTTTTAGAAGTGGTTAAAACATAATTACTCAATGATTTCTTATTTATTATTCCATTCTCTAAACTGCTGTGCATAGTAACACAAGTGAGGTCATTCAGATGTTTCAAAAGTTTTTTTTTAATGTGCCATGAGTCATCACCTAATGAAGGGAGACCCAAACACACACACACACACCCCACCCACACACACACACACACACACACACGTACGCACAAAGCAATAGCAACATGGATGTTGGACAGGCTAGCCTACTAACAGGTGCTTTGCTTGACCTACAGTATTTTGCAAAGGCTTTATTTATCTGAGCAGTGAGTTTTGCAGCAAAAAAGTCAATATCAGAGTAAATGCAAACAAACAGTGAAAACATGAAGATTTGTTTTATTTGTGTGCAGTAGTTGGAAAAACACATGTTTAGCTCAAAATGTATCCTCTATACTTACACCAGTCATTGCATGGTGTAAGGGAACAGGTAGGACCCCCTGCAGTGGAAGGGGGGCTACCGTCACCCAGCGGTCGGCGACGGTCCCCATCTCCCGAGTACTAACTGGGCCAACCTAATCCAGGTGCGGCTGGTTAGACCCCTCATCACCTGGCAATATAGGCAGGGCCGGGACACGGGGAGAGCACGGAGGATACTCGTTGTATGCCATCGACAGGCGACAATTGTAGGTCAGTAGCTAATGTGCAGCACCAGGTGGGTGTTGCTGAGCAAGTACGCAGTTATAGGATCAGTAATGGACGCGCAGCGACAGGCTGTTGCTGTTTGGCAAGCGCTTACCTAAATGCTAGCAACCAAGGACAGTATCGAACTATTCACGAACTGAGCTGAGCCTAGCTCCAGCGAAGGCAGTTGCCACCGAGCTCCCTTTGTGGCTTTCTCCTACCGAGCGCCGAAGTGCCGGTTTTGTGTTGCTGGTTTTTCGAAATAAAGACTCTTTGTTAACCGCACTGGTTTCCTGCCTTACCTCCATCGTGACACATGGATGTGTGTGAATCTAATGAAGGATCGACTGAGTCCAAACCAGCAATTGGAATTGAATGGAAACTACAACCAATACTGGGCAACCACTAGGAGAGGCCTGGGAATAGTCAAGCCAATAAACTGACACATAAAATCACGGTTTACTGTTATTTGTATTTATTCTAGTATTAGATTTTTTTCAGAAACCAAAAACACTCAATGCCCAGATAAACAACTTTTAATAATCATTTTTCTCAGGTACCTAACATATTTGTGCAGCACTCTACATGCTAAGAAACAGCATATTAAAATTCACACTTTCAACAAATATGGAATTGTTCCAGAGGCTACAGAAAATACACAATAAAAATGTTAAAAAACTTATATTTGTTTTATTTTATTTTGGCAAAACTCCATTTGAAACTGTAAGCCACATACACTTTTTAAAAGCACATTAAAATGGCCAATATAGTCTGTCACGAATTGCAAAAATAGTAGCATTAGACTCAAATAACATACGTTTTTGGGGGTGTTCAGGCTACTAGGCAGGCAAATATCTCCCAAATGTGGTTGGGGGGACAGACTCCAAGCTGAGCATTACAAGCTATTCCATTTCTTTTTTATTCACTGAGTTGTCTCATCCACTTTTACAATGTAAGGATTTTGGTAGAACCCGCTGATCATTCACACTGTTTCTGAAGGTGAATTTAGACTGGTAAGGAATAGGTTTACTGGCACATAGTTTTATATTATAGCGATGGCATGTGTTATATGCAGTGCTGAAAGTCAGCTTTAAATGGTCAGTCCATGGTTCATTTTTTTGTCAGTCTGTGGTTCAATGTTTTCTACAAAAAATTGTGATAACTTGCAGTGAAATAGAACCATAGGCTGCAGTGGCCTTGACCTATTATCATGTGTCAGCATGTCTTTAAATGGTGCAAGCAGATTGCAACATTTCGAAAGCACATACTGTGTTTAAATATATATACATTGAGAAACATACATCACATGAGAAAACCACCATCTTTATATGCCCTCCTTCTCTTCTCTATAACCCCTCCTGCAGCACTTGGTTTTTATTGTCTTTTGCAGAGTTTCCTGTGTCAAGACATAAAGGCCTGTCTACTTAAATCATTTTCTGCGCTTTATTTTTTATGCCTGATATTTAAATGCACATCTAGTACATATTATACACATCTATCTTTATATTGTGCACACTGTTTATTTTTTGGACGTTATACCATAAATTAGATACTCACAGAGATTCTGTAAGACATGTGTCTTATTGTGCACACTGTTATTGCGTGGCCCATATGAGTGCTCTGAAACCAAAAGTGTTTTTTTTTCTGTTCACAGGTGCAAAGTCATTTGTGTCAACATCTGACTCATGTCTTTCATGTCATGTGGAACGATCGCTTAGAATCAGAACCCTGATGGAGAAAACAGGTAAGATTAAAAGAAAATTGAAGATCCCCTGGGTGAAATGTCCCCACTTTCTTGTATAATAGTGATCTGTGCATTTACAACAATCAGTCACCACATAAAAAAAAATACTGCCTATTAATGTGTATGTCCGCCTTGTGCCATTAAAACAGCTGTCCTGTTGAAGCATGGACACATGCATGTAACATTGGTTACTTTAACTTCTCTAAAAAAAATAATAATAAAAATAAATAAATTATTGTATGTCAAGGTTTTGCATGAGCTCAGGTATAATCTAGATTGACTAGCAGCTCTTAAACTGAGTCTGAGTTTACTGGTATAGGAAGTCTTTCTTTGTTGACTAAAAAGCACCATGTAAGTCGCTCTGGACAAGAGCGTCTGCCAAATGCCGTAAATGTAAATGTAAATGTAATTCTTGTGGATTGGCTGTGAATGGCTTAATGACCGTACAATCAATCTAACTTGACCTGTATGCATGTGTATGTTTTTTCAGACAAAGAACTCCTACCCTGGAGTAGTTTTTGTTTTTGGCATTTTCATTGTCTTTCTGTCCCATAAAAATCGTGTTTTGGCAAAAGTAAAGGTGTTTCAGAGCCCATGCCTTGATTGGTCTGCATACAGGATCACACTAGACAGGCTAGCCTTTTGCTCCCCATGCACATTGATGATTCTTAAGCACCCATGACCCTGTCATCAATGCACCTTTTGTCTTTCCAGGGTACTTACTACTGAATACTAGAAACACCCCACAATACCTGCTATTTTGGGAGACATAAATGTGTAAATGAGGTGGGGGTAGTGGGGGGGGGTCTATTATCAGAGGGAAAGTAGTTGATAATATAGCACATATACTTTAACACATAACTCTCTTTGCAGTAGCAGCTGTAGAGTCAAACCTCTATCGTCGTGTGCATGCCATCCTCAGAGAACTGAACACTGACACTCAAGCTGGCTCAGCCTGTGATAAAGGTACTGCCAAATTCAGTGCTCTTTAAGGCACTGTCTGATGGATGATGGATTATGTAAAAGAGTGGCTTCACTAAACCAATGTGAATGTGGCTAAGAATACATTAAGTATTGCTGAGAGTGTAGTAACTGAACCCACTAAGCTTCACTCATTGTTAGCAAGATAACAACATAAGATCAATGTGATAACCTGAAAGCCTCAGCAAAGACAAACATTTTAAAGCAATAGTCGTTATGAAAGTTACCAATGTATCAAGTGTCAGCATGTTTTTTTTTGTCAAGGGATGTTGAGATGGACTCTACACAACAAGGTGGAGAATAATCCTTCTACTAGTATCTCTCTGTTGAGGGTACTGGTTAAGGAGCTTGAAAAGGTTAGTCTAAAATGTAACAGTATGTCCCTTAATATTTGTTTAAACAAACAGTATATAAAAAATAAAAAATGTGTTTGTTGCTGTCAGCTTTTGCCTGTAAATACACCATGCCTAGAGAATATAAGGATGTGATCTAATGTTTAATACATGTAAAGAAAGGGATTCTAACATGATGGTTAAACTGAATTGGTTGATATGGCTGTATAATAACCCCAATAAATCAAATATTCACAATATTTAAATATAAGTACATGTAACAAGAAAAAAGCTGATAAAGCAGAATGGCAATATATATATTAGAATACTCATGCCTTAATTTTTGTCTCCAAGGAATGAGGCAGGCACCGATTGAATTCAGCACTTCATTTGTCACTTTCAAATGTTTTTCTGTAAATTTTTATTTACCCCTTTAAAGCACGTAAATCACTTTTCTGCTCATTGCGAATGCATTTCATAAAAGGTAGAGCTAGAGAGAGTGCTGCATGCCATAAACAGCTGTTTCTAACCACTTTGTGTTGATTTTAAATGATTTTATAAACGCTCTGATTATTACATGTACATTTTTATTAGGGATGCGCAGTGATATAAGAATCATATTAGTATTGGCAGATCAAAATAATCCTGGGTTTGGCAGATATGAACATAAAATGTATCTGCATTTTGTACACATATCCCACAACAGTGCATTCCTAATCTTTTCAGTACCATTTTTATGCTACTTTATTGTTACTTACTACTATTGTTGCTGCAATATCAAGAAACCAAAACTATGGATGCACAATGATCGCCATCAGATGTTTAGATCTGACCAATATTTCAAAATGATTTGATGATGCATTTAGCATGCTCTGGAAAAACAGAATGTTTATGTGCTGCAAAAATACTTAAATTTGACCTCATTTTTAAGCTTATAGAAAAAAGGTTATATGCAATTCATATTTCCTAATTCAGGTAGACATGGTCCAGTTTATGTATTTGAAATATATTGTTTTATTGGCATTTGTATCGGCACATAAAAATAATGAATACCAGCATCAGGCTACAAATCCCATTTTTAGTTTTAACAGTCAGGACCTATTTCTGATCCAATGTGCTCAAGACACTGTGGACTTTTTGAAACATTCCATAGCTTTTTCTTTCCCCTGACCCACTGATACAGCTCACTCTCTGTATTCTGGGACCTCCTGATTTACAAATCCTGTACTGAGTATAACTGTACTCTGAGACCATCCATCCAGGACAGGAGGCCAACCCATCGCAACCCATCACAACAGACAGACAATCATCATACACACAATTTTTCCAATCCAATCAACCTACTGCAAGCCTTTGGACAGTGGGAGGAAACCGGCGCACCCGGAGGAAACCCACGCAAACACAGGGAGAGCTTGCACAGAAAGGCACCTGTGGCCAACCCGGGGATCGAACCCAGGACCTTCTCACTGTGAGGCGACAGTGCTAACCACTGCACCACCGTGCCGCACTACTCTGAGACTAACTTTGTAAAACTTATTTTCCAGGCTGATAGGATTGACTGCAAAATTTGGATCATTCCTTTACTGCACACACTGGCCTATACAGTAATTCAGGTTCGTTTTCTTCATTTTCTTTAAATTGCACTTTCCCAAAATAAGGAAATATTTATTCACCTTTATTTACCATTCGCTCTTGTGGTTATTTAGGTTTATTAAGGACTAATACGTTTTTTTTTTGGCTTTCAAGAAATTTTATAAGATGTTTGCAGCTTATCAGATTTTCCATTTCTGGCAGGCTGCTTATGTTCCAGAAGACCTAAGAGGAAGGACTTATGACTGTCTGAAACGGCTAATTACACTACCAGAGCCTTACTGCTCTATAGGCCTCAACTATGCTAAACTCATGAAAATGGAACACAACATACCAGGTAATCATTTCAGACATTTTACTTGGTAGGAAAAGGTGAATTGAACTTCCCTGCTCTGCCCACAAACCGCTGTTCTGTAGCCACTGTTGCCATGTTGAACAGGCTTTAACCTATTCAGAAGCTGCAGTGAACGACTAAGCTGTCAGTCAGGTCATTGTATTTATTTTGTATATATGTGAAAGGTCGCAACCATAGCAGTTGCAATGTGAATGTAGTACAGTTTCTCATTAGACTGAAGAATGAGAATCTGTTTTTTTAACCTTGTGACAGTAGCTGTGATAAAGCTTATTGGAGGTGGATCCATTTTAAATCCTTACAAATATGGTGTCAAATGTGCTTCCCTTACATATATTTATCTGTTCACACATTCCAAATCATTGTGCATGTGGTGAAAGAGCGGGTACACATCTTTGTTGCAGGTGCTTTGTATCAAAGGCGGGTCATTGCTGAGCACAGCTTAAAGAATGAACACTTTCTCCTTCATGAAAGGTAACAGTTTAATAAGTTCTGTCTTTTACACATTCATTTATCCATCCATCTTTTTTCATTTTATACAGCCTGTCAGCAGACAGTGTAAAATAATATTATTTAGCAGATCACCAGTTTATTTGTTTCAAACAGTTTTTTTCAGCAAATAAAAAGATAACAATTAAGAGCAGTGATGAATATTGCATAGCATATGGGTGAAATGGTTTTATCAGTATATTGATAACATAACATATGCTTCAGTTCTGGATTGCAATGGTTTGCTCCTGATCTGGGGACTGTGTAAAGTGCATACAGTAGGGAAAGCAGACACTAAGTAAATAGGTTGAGTGATATATAAAAGTAGCAATAACAGTAAGAAGTGAAAACATATTATACTTATATACATCAGTGATAGGATTAGAGTGACTCATTTGGGTTCTGTCCTCATTCTTTATGCTGTGGGGTTTCTTCTGCAGATGTGGCATGCATGCGACAGGTGCAGCTTTCAGTGATACTGATCTAAGAGGGTAGTATAGGTTGTCACAAACAAATCACTTCCGTATTGTCTCTATATTTAGGTAAAAGTCTTAGGTGTGTGAGAAACTGATATACCAGCTATGTGACACCAATATGGGCAGTGCCTGGCTATGGACTGGGAAACCCCGCAAGACCTCACACAAGAAAACCAAACATCTATTGGCTTGCTACCTTCTACTACTATTTCTTTCAGTCCCTTACTCATGCTTGTTCTCTCTCTCACACTCTCTGGGAGTGCATGGGGCTCTGTGTTTAGCATACACTCTTCTATGCCAGAGAGAGAGAGTCGAGTTACATTCCAATCACCTTGATTGCTCTCTGCAAAATGGAGCTCAAGCTCAAGAGATTTCAAACGAAGTGAAAATGTTCCATCAGAAGGGAACTTCAAATAGTGGTGGACAACTGTTTATAACTTTGCAGGAAGTGGTAGGAAGGTTTACCCACTGGTCATGGCGAATTTTCTGAAGAGTGTGGTGTGTTTGATGATGATGATGCAGGACATTCTGAATTAAGTTATTCAATCAACTGCAGCTCCCTAAAGGCACATCCCCTGCTCACTGTATATTGGACATTACTTAGGGACCCCTCCCATAAATCATCTAGTTTCATAGTGTGCCCCTCCTCTTCTTGGTGGCACGAGCAATAGCACACTCACCTAACATTGGAGCGCAAGTTTGAGGCCCGGGTGGGGAGGCTCCCTTAGCTCACCTGCATTTGGGCCCGATCTGAAACACTGTGATGCCGCCAGCATGTTACATTTATTGGTTTACATCCAAAAACAAAAACAAGTACATACAAAATAAACCAGTAAACAAAGCCATGTGATTGTATGTCTGAAGAATGTGTTAGCTTAACCATTTCCTAACCTCAAAGTAGCCTAATTAAATCTTTTGTTTACCATACACTACCTATACTCCCTGGTTCTTCAAGGATTCTAGTTGAAGACAGTGGTTCTAAATAAAAAGGAAATGTCTGTTCAAATGCATAAAAGGTTCTTTGAATGGTCAAATGTTTTTTCTCTAGGAAAACGTGTTGAAATGGTGAATTTAAATGTAAACATTTTAAAAAATGGTTCTTTATATCACCAAAAGCATTTTGCTATTTTTTACAAGCTAAATAAACTTTATGTTTATGTGTACCGCTGAACCATTTTTATTAATGGATTTGTTTTGTTTTGTCTTTTTATTGAATAAAACATTCATTTATATATTTAGTGTGCTGCTGATGGAATTGGCAATGCCTGGAGTGCACTGAGAAGTGCAAAATCAAACTTGTGTTCCTCTAAGTGTATTCTTCTAACTATGATTTTGACGTTTTGCATCATGTTTACTGTATTTATGTTGACTGAAGACTTGTACAAAGTAAATACAATATACATTTGGTAAAAAGATTTTTTAAAACAAGTACTTGAAAAGCATTCTCAAAACAGCTTCCCAGCATTGTCATTCTACATCCATAAATAACGTCCTTATTTGCTTTGCACAGGGTGTTTGTGTTTGTGGACCAGGCCATGTTTCCTCAGACTCTGTTGAGTACTGTTAGAGCTGATGTGAAGTGTGGAACGGCGGACTGGGACACAGTGAGGCACCAGCAAAGAGTCCTACTGCACACACTGCAGGCCGGACTGGGGAAACAGTGCAATGGACGACAACTTGCAGAAGTCCTGAAGGTCTGTGTGTGTGTGTGTGTTTTAATGCGACATAATGCATAATAGGACCTACCTACTGAAGTTTTAAAAAAGTTTTTTTTATAGCTTTATAGATTTTTATAGCTTTCTTCTGTAGGGTTAATTAGGAGTAGTGTAAGCTCTGTATATGTTTCCAGTAAGTATGGAAATTTGTGAGAAAAATATAGGTACTAACAGTTATTAAAAAAAAAACTTTTTCCTAAAGGGAGTTGATCAGCCAAGACAAGTTTGATGTTCACAGTAGTGTCACTGAGTTGCTTTGTGCAGACAACTTCTGAATCATCATACCACAATAAAGTCAGAACAGCTAACCTATTATACACATATCATAACTACCAGCAGGACCCTCTGTAGCTGTAGTGGACTTATTTCAGTACGTCTCTTGCCACTGAGGCCTGTCTTGTTGTATATCAGAGTTTTAGCACTTCGTATAAATCAAAGACTGGAGAGAGCCAATAAACATATGCCTGCCTTACGCTAATCATATAT
>JBBPDA010147724.1:0-20189 GCA_037974385.1 Arnoldichthys spilopterus
CTCTCTCTCTCTCTCTCTCTCTCTCTCTCTCTCTCTCTCTCTCTCTCTCTCTCTCTCTCTCTCTCTCGGTCTCTCTGTGTGTGTGTGTGCACAGATTTTAGAGCTGCCTTCTATGATTCTGAAGAAGAGTGAACAACATGCATATCATCATGGTAATCTAAAAATGGCATGTGTATATACTTGTGTACTGTACTTCAAATGAAGCCATTATAATTACCCCTGCCCTGATTCTTCCACACATTATTTTAGTCATGATGACCTTCTCCAAAATAAGCAAACTTCCACAACGTGTCCGAGGTTAGTGCTCTTATGTCCTCTACTTTTTAATTGTGTTTACCATGTGCTTTTCATATATTGCCAGTAAATGCCTTTACTATGCAGCCAACAGACCTCAGAGGAAAACACTTCAGGCCTACATTACTGACACTGCCAGGACCAACCCTTTACTCGGTGAGACATATTCATAAGGCAAACATCACCTTAAGAGCTGAACATTTTTTTCAGTTGCACAGTTTGTCTTTAATTTTTTTGTTACCTGGTCTGCTAAAGTGTGTGAATAAAAGACCTGACCATTATTTGATTGTCATTTCTGTTTCTTTTTCAGGCTTGAACTTTCTCCTGAAGTTCTTTTGTTTAGACAGTGAGTGGCATTGTGGCTATCTCTGCATTCTGTGCAAAAAGAAACTTCCAGTAGTTGAGATCATCGCCCATTGCATCAGCTTTGATCATGTTTACTGGTTCATGGTGCGTATGTTATGTTTGCTACTTAGAAGAAGAGTATGTGTTTTGGTTACATTTTAAATTGTAGTCTCCTGATATGAAAATGTCTGTTTGGATATGGTATCCCAAGAGCATGATGTTGGTTGACACCAAGCAGTCTGGATCGAATGATATTTTGATGAACCACATCTGTCTGGTTTAAAAGCAGATTCACAGTTCCAAAAGATACTGAAATTGTAAACATGTATCCTATAAGTAGGCCATACTCATTTTAGCCTTAGTTTCAGACCAAGGAGTCTGATAAGATTTGATTCTTTTTCCCAAAGTTTGAATGGAATTTATATGTGGCAAATCAGTTCCTCCAGTAGCAAGGGATACATTTAGGGGTAGGTAATGTTTGTTCTAGTTCTTGGTACACAAGTGGTTTTAGGGCAATATCTTGTGTTTTTGTTAGCTATAAAATTAGGTGTAATTTGATTCCCTAGGTTCAACATGGCCAATTGATTGTCCCTGTTTTGCAATAAGAGTTAAGGTGGTGTACTGAGTACTGGTGCTCCCTTTAATTACTTGCTGGATTTGCCTCTGCAGCAGATGGCATCAGTCCAAGTCCTGGCTGGAGTAGATTCTTTTAATATAGCACTGTTGCCTGCTGTGCCAGTAACAATTATCTTAGGAAGGGCCGTTTTGGATGTCAGTGATGAGATGCTCTACATTTGATGTAATCCCTTATATAAACTTTCATTTGATGCTGTTACAGTCTTGGAAAAGCTTTAGTTTAGATCATTCAACAGTATTCAGGTACACTTTAATTTGCATTCTGACAGTGGGTGCACACCATTTTGGAAAAACCCCAGTTACAAATCATTCTAGGCAAGTCGTCAGACAAGGCTAATTAAATGGTGTGGTTTTAAATGGCAAGAAATAACCTTTCATATAATGCCATTTAATACAGTAGAGATGGCTATCCATGATATTTGTGTTCGTAATTTTTTTTTATCTGGGTGCTTTTGTATTTCAGCAAAAGGCTCACCCGTCAACCCTGAACTGTTCTAAGAGTAAGTACACTAACTACTCCTACAGTTTCCACAAGAAGATACTTTACCTGGCCAATCAAGCCCAGAAAGAACACCCTGCAGGAGAAGTACAGGTAACACCTTTGTTCACAACTGAACAAGTGAAACTGTCCCCAATACATTTAGGAAGAGAAGGTAAAGGAATATGAAACACCTAGCTGGGAAAATTAACTGGTACAAGGTTTTACCACATAACACAAAATTAGGTAATGCCTCATGTGGTTAATGTCTCCAGTTTCATGCATTACACACACCTAGATATAGGGCTAAATGTTTCACCTCTTCAGTGAATGTCTTACAAGACTAAGTTTTGCTATATTCAGCCATCAGCTAATCAACTAAATAAATGAATATGGTACCTAAACCTCTTGAAGTCTTGCTAGACTGCTATGCTCTTCCTTCCAGTGCATTTGGAGGGCTTAACATTGTTGCTAACTAACCCCTTTGTGTGTCCTTTGGTGCTTTTCTCTGTCAGAGTGTTCAGTTGGATCTTTCTGATTTTAATGAAGTTGACTCCTCCAGCTACCCAAGTGGTAAGAACACCCTTCCTTCACTATACACAAAACAAAAACAATTTAAAGAAGTGGATTAAAAATTGTATAAATCTGTATAGGAAAATGTAATCTTTCAAAACCAATATCTCCACCCCACCAGGTCACAATGATATTGGGTAAAAATGAAAATAAAAGTTGGGGAAAAAGGGCTAGTTAGACTTTTTCTTTTTTTTCCTCCTTGCTTTCATGCATTCATTAGATTTTCACTTGCTGTGTACATGCATTCATAGATTCTTTTAGAAAAGTTTGTTAGGCTTCATATGGGTGTGAGATTGATGGGCGTGGGGTTGAGTTGGAGCACCACTGAAGGGTCTGTTTGCTGCAAATAAAGATGGAACTGATGATTTATTTAGTTTTTGGTCTAGTTTTGCATTTCCATTTTAAATCAGTGTCTTGATTAAAATGGCTTGCTCTGTTTAGGCTGTTACATTTGATGAATTTGCCTGCAGACTGTCTTCCAAGAATTAACTATTGACATGGTCCTTTAACTTTATAGCTGCTGTTTACACAATGCCCTAAAGAACCTCACCAAGTGTAATGTTGTGGTGTCTGACTTAAAGCTCAGGCAGGCATACATGCCATCATTTCTGTTCATCATTGTCTCTTACTTGCTCTCTTGATGGTCCTTTTCTTAAATTTCTTTTAAATAAATGTTTTTGTTCTTGTCTATCAACATGGGGACCTTACCTGTTATCATTTCTATCACATGGTTATATCTGAATCTAGCCAAATTCACTTTTTGTAGCTCTGAACAAGCTGCAGCAGCTAAGACGAGAAAGAAACCAAAGTGAATTTAAAGCTGACGTTGTGCCAGGAGAACGAATCTGTAAGCCCCATATAAATCATCTTATTATTCTCCTTTCTCTTGATCATATGCTGATTCTTGTCTGTCTGTCTGTGTATATGCAGCATATACATCAGAGACCCATGCATCTTCTGTGAGTGCAAAGACCACAGACTGCTCTGCAGAACAAGAAGCAAGAAAAACTCACCGAGGTATAGTGAAATGATACCGAGACTAGTCTTGAGATTTTGTGGTGTAAAGTAAATTTTTGCAATGTGAGTGGAATAACCTGTACCTTGCTTCAGGACATGTTTATTCACTTAAGTATATTATGTGGATTATATTAATATTTGCTTATCAAGAAAATAGTAAGAGCTTTAGATGTCTTTATTTCTGTGTTGATATGCTGAGGGGAGCTCCAAATCAGGAAACATATTCGCGCTGATAGGAAATGTCACACAGAAAACAGAGGAATTTTGCTCTGTACAAATTGTTTCAAACCATTAGAATATGTGAGGTGGTTGTTGTTGTTGTTGTTGTTGTAATTTATTATTCTATCATTTTTCATATCCTTTAATTGTCAAATTTCAAGTTGCGGTGCCTGTTTTATTTTTTGAAACCTGATATTCTAGTATAAAAATATACAGCATTCTTGTAACATGCCATACAACTGCTTATTTAGTTTATTTATAATATGAGGATCTTTTAGATGTTGCACTTGCATTTTTCTCTTGTCTAAGGTTTATAAAAAAATATTTAAAAACATAACACTTAATGCAGTTTTTAAATGTTTTGAATTCATATTTAAGATCCTACATTCTTAATGTATTTGTGCCAGAAAGATAAGGGGGGGGGGGGGGAGATCCAGTGCCAAGTAATGGTGATCTGCAAATTTGTGTGAGTTAGATGAACATTGATGTCACTGTGAGCATTTATTTCCTTACCAGTAGATTCTGCTGCTGAAAAGGGAGACAACAGCCTGTTTATTTTGTGTGTGGTAAGTACAAAAACTTTTGTGCAAATGCTTGTGGTGTCTAGACCCTGGGCAATGTCTCTGGATTCTGAATGTCAAACTTTATTCTTTAAAATAAGAGACCGGAGCCTCGACTGAGTTTAGCGTACATATACATATATTGCGGTATTATTAATTATTATTTATATATAACTAAATAAATAAACCTGTTCAGGACCCGATAACCTAATCCAAAGTTTAACCACAACTTTTTTTTTTTTATAACTGTTCAACCATAGGTGGAATTCAACCCTCATTGGCCCCTCAGACACCTGGTTCCAAATTTCCCTATTCAGCAAATTTGCTAAATCTTTCAATTTTTCTCTATTTCCTTCCTGGCAACAAATTTTGGTGCACATGTCCCTTCATTGATGCTCTTATTTACGACTGCCCCTTTTTCCCGTAATTGGACCCCTGTGGCTGTGGTTTAGGGTAACGATACCCTAGCGGAGATCCACTCTCACTCACATATGGCTCGTTTATCTTATTCCTCAGGATGCAGTCTTTTCCCAAGGCCGGCCACCCTCCCACACACTCACACACAGTCAGTGTTCCAAATGGTTATCTTCAAAGAGGTTTTTTGATGTAAGGATGGTAAAAAAAAAGGTCACTCGGAAGGAGACTTCCGAGAAGCTTTCTCTGTAGTAAATTCACTTGTATGTCAGTTAATCTTATATTAAAACCTTATGTTAAATTTCTTACTTCACCCTTAAAGCTATATTAATGAGGCTGAGGACTTGCACCTAAACTTGAACCGACATTTCACTACCTGATTAGGTAATGCATGCATGATTTGAACTCTGGGTGAACTATTGTTAGGCTCAAATTCATCACCTACAGGCCGCTGAGGTTTCTATAAATTATAAGCACGTTCCTGATCTGTAGGATTCTCACTGAAGCCTGATTTTATAGGAAAATTCCTCTGCAGAGGTGATTATAGTTCACTGGCCATGAACTTATCGAGTCCTCTGTACGTACATATACTAAACTGCTTGGTGAGAATGCCATGGGCATACAAACTTGTGGTTTGTTTACTGGGTTAACAAACTAACTAATTTTAGTCAGTTTAAAGTCTTACATAAGACAGCATGCCTACCATCGTTGGTCGGGAACACACACGCAGCTGAGGGCATTTTGAAAAAAGTGTGCCTCTACTTGTCAATAAAAAGAAGTTTGCTTGGTTTGTCACTGTATCTTCTTTCTATTTATTTGCTTAATTTGTTTAACCACAGGAGTGTGGCCAAACATTATCCTTCATTTCAGACTACAAGAAGCATATTATGGGATGTGAGCACAAACAGGTGAGTTTAAAAGTATTATTTTTTGGGGTGTAGCTGCTTTCCTGTTTTTGCATGCATATGCAATTTTTACACAAATATATAATAATGCTTTTTTGTTTGTTTGTTTTTCAAAATCTGTTGCAATCTGCAGAAATTCAGTGAGCTGTTTGGATCAGGTATTGCTTTTATAATACCCTCACTCTTTTGCCTATGTTTCCAGGAGAAAATACTTGATGTATTGGATTGGATAATCATCTTGATTACTACTGTTTTCTTAATTGAATTTTTATTCTGTACTATCTGACACTTTACTTTATGCTCATCTTCAATGTTTACTCATTTGGTTCACCCTACACTTCTGAAAAATATTAAGGACCATCCATAGTTTTACTTAAACATCAGATACCTAATGATCTGTATATGAAATTGAAGGGACAACTTGCTTTGTTTAAGAAAACAAAACATTGAACTAGTAATCCTTTGTTTTTACATTGTAGAAATGTTTCGTTTAGCTCTTAAAGAACCTGATAATTTGAGTGGCATAGTGATTATTCAGATATTGCTTTCCTTTTTCTTACTCCCTGTTTTTCTTTTTCTGTAGGCTTATATGATGGTATGGATTTCATTCAGGGACATGAAAGACTACTTTACAACACGCATACTAGTTAATAAGTACTACACAAATAAATAAAAAATCCATCACATATAATTAACATTACAACTGTGTGCACCTGCTCATTTTTACTTTCCTTTTTTTACGGTGTCTTTGGCTTAGGACACATTGCTGAGATTAAATTGTATCAATACCTGTGGTCTCGTCACGGGAAGAAGTCACCACTCCCACTAATAGGTGAGACCATTTATGGACCTAACAATAGCCGTAATTTTTTCATGGATAGAATTTGAACGTTATACATTATGCTTTTAAAATATCATTCTATAATACACTGTACTTGAAATGCAATATTTAAGCAATTTATCCTTTAAAAAGATTCTTAATTTATGCTCGTTTTTTTGTTGTTTTTACCAGGTCTGCAGCTCCTAACCGTGCTTGTGGACAGGCAGAGTCAGTGTTCAAGCCCACCAATCTACTTGTGCCATGCATGTGAGCTCAACGTTTCAACATCTGCCTCTACCCATCTCACCTCAACAAAGCACTATTTCAATGTCTTTGTAAGTTCTTCATTTATCTAATAACATGTTTATTAGAAGACCCTTTTTAATTGTAGTTAGAAATAATATTTCTCAATTCTTTGAACAACATTATTCATTAGGCACACATGCAGCCAGATCATGTGTTTCTTGGTGCTCGGAATTCTAACCAAATCACACAATTTGCACAAGAAGAAGAAATGAGGCAGGGGAATATGGTACTGCGGGTAAGTGTTAAAACAGACCCCAATGCGTTGTTCAAATTTGCAAAAACTCATACTGCCTGTCCTCTTCAGGTCTGCGAGATTCCCAGTCAGCTATGGCGGAAGTTTAAGAACCTTTCTTATGAGAAAAGTAAGAAGACGGACTCTGTTTGACAGCCTGTTTGATGTGAAATTGGAGAGCATCTTTTTTCCAACTAATTTTGTCTTTCTCCTGCTCTCCTTCTTACTAGTCATGGCAACAATTGAAAAACACTATTCAAAGCTGAGCAAATGTTTTGAAGGTTGGTATCTCTTGGTGTTGCTGTTTTATTGACTTGTTGGGTTCTAAATTCATTAATTGTGTGTCTGTGTCCATAGTTTCAAAGAGAATGACCCTGCAGTCATATGCCGTGAGCTGTGAAAGGAAGTCTCCACTAGTCGGTGAGTGCTTCTACTAAGGTAGAAAAACAGTGGAACAGATATTGCACTTCACTAATGATTATATTTCTAGCGGTAATGCATAAATATAATTTATAATATACAAAAATGAAAATTGTCAGAATACTGTGTATAATATTGGTGCATCATGCAGAACACCACATATATTCTCACTGCATATACACAAAATCGATGTTAAGCATCTTAAGGTCTTTAAAAAGCAGAAAACACAAGTGGAGAAATGTAGGGTTTTAGTCCATTTCAGTTTAGTCAGTCAGGAATAATCAAGTTTTGGACAATAAGAGTTATTGTAATATTTATTATCTTCTAGTAATAAACTTCTGCACAATTATACAAATAATTTTACAGAGAAAAATTTTTTTTTATAGTGATAAATCATTTTCACTCTAAACCAGGTCTACAGTTCATGGTGAAGTACAGTACAACACAGCCTTATGCAAAATGTGGATACGTTTGCTTGCTGTGTGAAAGGAACCTTAATGAAATGCATGCCATTGCTCATGTTTTGAGCTTCTCACATGTGTTCAACTACCTTGTGAGTACTTTAAATTTACAGACATATTTTTGTGTTTGAAGAACCCATGTTGGTGTGTTTATTTGTTTGTTTTATTTATTTATTTATTTATTTATTTATTTTTAAATGTTAATAGAATGTGGCACATCCTGATTCCTTGAGTAAGGATAGTGAACAGATGTCCCTGATTGTAGACTTGGCACAGCAGGCAGAAACACTACATCCTAATAGGGCTTTGCAGGTAATGTTTGCATTTTTGTTTTTATTTATTTTTAAGAGTCTCTCTTTTATTAGGTCACGTTTTTACCATGGGAGTATTTCCATTGTGCGTACAATGTTTGTGTCCTTAAAAAGACCTATTATTATAGGCTCCATTATGACCCTTCATTTTAGCTTAGCAGAGTAGGGACGAGAAGTCTGAGACGCACCACTCTCTCTTATTAACCTACTTTGCTATCTTTTGAATCTTCTGTCTGTGAAAGGGAAACACACACCTTTTTATTTAACTCTGATTCTGTTTGCTCTCGCTCTCTCTTTTAATATGTTTTAAATAGAGTACAAGTGTATTTCAATACCCTCCTGTGCAAAACACCATAGCTTCTCTGGATCAAACTCTGGAAGAAACCTGAAGTTGAACCAGAGGTTGTCCTTTCGAAAGGATAATGATTCTAAGCACGCTAGCAAATCCACCATTAGTGGAATAGCCTTGTTAAAATGTGGAGAAATTTGAAAGGGCATTACTAATGCAGATAATAATTAATAGTAAAATTTTGGTTGTCCACTTGTTAGTTTATGTTCTGTATCTTATCCATTATATTTAACTTGTGGGCCTGAAAATGGTCATGCGCACACACACACACACACTTTCTGAGGGTCATTTTCACATAAATGTTACTTTCCCACATAAGCACAGTTGCAACATTGAAATACACTGAAGGCCACTCTCACATAATAATAATAATTATTAGGTCACACACACCTTTTCTATGTAGGCACAGTGTCAAAGCAAAAATATTTGCTTGCTCAGTTACTTTGAAAAAAATTATCAGTTTTCATGGCATGTGCTTATGTTTTTACATGACCGTGTTAGCGCTGTAGTGGAAATGTGTTTTGAGATGTTTTGCTCTTCTCCGTCCAGAAACGCAATTTTTCAAAGCCCATATTGTATTAAAAAAAATCTAATAAAATGAAGCAGTGTTTGTTTTAATTAAAAGGAATTCTTTCTTTGTCTTTAGGAAGTTGTGCTGGACTTTAGGACATTTTATGAAATTGAAAAAAACCCTTTTAAAGCTGGTAAGTAATTTCTTCCAAAGTGACAGTTAAACATTATAATGATGACTGGTCTCAATTGTGAGTTTGTGAACTAATATGATGAGCTGAAGTTCATTATGATTCAGAAGCTCCAGACCCTGTATAACCCCTAAACCTATTTTGCTGTTCTAAACCTGCCCTTTTCCTTTATGATGAGCTTCTTATTTGCCATTTACTCATATCAAAACTTTATATGTCTATGACCAGGAGTAAGCTCCTCAGATCCTCAGTTATTTGTTGTCTGTTGATCAAGGTGTTTCTCTTTAGTCCTGCTTTTGTATTCTGTATTTTTTTTTTTTGATTGATCTCTCTTGATTATTTTCTTTGATTAATAAAAGTCTACTTGCACTCAGGGAAGGGGTTCTTTTTTTTAAATCTTGGTTTCTTTCCAATTTTGCTCCCTTGCAGCTTTGAATACTCTGCAGTTAATCTTTAGTGAAAAAGAGCTGGGAGAACTAAAACCTTCTCTTGTTCCAGGAGCCAGATTAGGTGAGAATCCATTTGCATTTTTCTTGTCTTTTATGGTATGGTCTTAA
Source organism: Arnoldichthys spilopterus (assembly GCA_037974385.1). Taxonomy (NCBI): domain Eukaryota; kingdom Metazoa; phylum Chordata; class Actinopteri; order Characiformes; family Lepidarchidae; genus Arnoldichthys; species Arnoldichthys spilopterus. The sequence goes on from JBBPDA010147724.1 coordinate 9,599, forward strand.
TAGTTTAAGACAAAAGGCGTAGTGACATTACTGTGAATTTGTCACTGCTGGGAAACTTTAGAACCAGTTAAAGTGATTTAAGCTACAGAATTGGCCTAGTTCTTTACCATGTACACTTAAAATCATGTGGCACCCCAAGCCCCCACTGCTTTTTTTGGTCAGAAAGTGTGTGTTATGGACTTATTTTGTTTGGTTCAAGTAAATGTACCCAACTGCTTTTGCACTTATCTTTTTTTTTTTTTTTTTTTTTAACTTAAGGTATCCATGTCTCCAGGTTTCTTGTGCAGTCTATTAATTTAATTTTTTTTTTTTTTTTTTTTTTTTTTTTTGGCTAAACAGTCTCCCGTTTCAATAAAGAAGATTCTTCACAGTGTGCTGAACAAAGAAGCATTTCATCAGACACCAAACAAATTAAACCTGATGAAACGGGCACAGAAACCTCCACAACCAAAACAAATTCGGAACCTCTTAACCTTCTTCCAAAGTACACTGAGCCTCTGAAAGCTACAAATTGTGACAATTTAGCATTCATGCATGTACAGCCTTCTGAGTCTTTATTGCCTTCCTCAACGCCCTTAATTCTTTATAAAGCCTCATTAAGTACACAGCAGCCTAAACCAATGAAAATGGACACAGAACCTTTCAGCCAAGAAATCCCTGCTGACCACAACCCAACAGAGGCAAAAGAATTCTACTCATCAGGAAAACCTCATGTCTTAACCTTTGCTCAACAGCAAAGAGAACTGGCACAAAATTCATCAGAACAATTGGAAGCTTCCCAAAAACTGAGAAAACCACTTGCTGACTTCCTCAAGACACAAACAGGTGTGTGTTCATGAAAATGAAGGTCAAGTTTCATACTTTGATTTTGTGAAACATCTTTATGTATATGTATACTCAAATCACCCATTCATGGAGTAAATTGGCATTTATGCATATGAAAGTCAGATTTTAGTTGTAAAGGCAGCAGAGGGAACTTAAATAAATATATATATATATATATATATATATATATATTATGAGACACACAAATTCTGTAAGCTGTTTGGGGAACAGTGATGCAGTTACTCAGATATTACATTTTCCTTAAACCAGTTGCTAGGTTTTGGACAGCCTCATGTTTGTCTCAATTTTTTTATGTACTGTTCTTAATGCAGAATGCTTTCACAGAACTCTTGACCGCTGAATTCAGCTTAATGTTTATATGACCATACTTCCTATGCTTTAAAACTAATATGTTATATGTGGAGTTGTTTTACCAAAATCATGGAATTGCAAGAAGCAGGAAGGATATTCACACCTCTCTGCTCTTTGGGTATAATTATCTGTGTCTTTTGTAATAAACAGTTCTAATACTTTCTGGCAGACAGGGCAGCTTCACTGTCAGCGGTTCAGAGGGTCCTAAAAGTTATCAACTTGGGGTCGACAATTTACATTGTTAATTTGAAATTTCTTCTATGTCTGCACATAATATTCTTTTTTTTCCAAATAATTTGAATTTCCTCTTGCATAATCTGTACCAGTGCCTCGGGACTCATGTCTTTGCGATGAACTGCCAAACAACTTGAAGACTTCCAAGAGAGAACTGGTAAAAGGTTAGTGCATGTGTGCATCAGTGCATGTGTGCGTGTGCGTTTTACCCCTCCTTCTTTTCATTAGAACACCAACTTCTTCAGTGTGGCACAGAAAATCCAGGCATTTGTGACCTGGGGGAAAAACTGCCTGAAGTATTTTTCTGTTTAAATCTTTCGGTGACTGTCTTGGTGCCAAACATTTTGAAGATGTGCTCATTGTGTTTTACAGGTGTTTACAAAAATAAATTAGGCATTGACATCTTTGCCTTATTTCCTTCTAGCATTAAAACATTTATAGGAAATCTGTATAGATCGCATAAATTGATAAGTGGAAGAGAATTGATTCAGGAAAAGAGACCTGATGTAGAGCTGATCTGTGAGGTTCATTCTGCCCCTTACATGGGAAAAAACTGCCTAGGTTGACAGGATGGAGCTGTCCAATGATTTGCATAGGGAAGAGTATTGGATCCAAAGATTTTTAGGTTTTAAAAAAAAAAGAAAAAGAAAAGAAAAAAAGATTGGGAAAAAAGTAAGCTGGATGAATGGGGAAACATGTGATTTTCCCAGTGATTATTTAGAATAGATTTGGACTGTAAAAGGCAGTAAATAGATACATTTGATGTATAGAATGTTTGTTTGTAGTGCAGAGGTGAGGGCTCTTTGTCACGAACTGACAAATTGAACCAAGAATGCAGTCATCTAGTTTATAAGTTTATAAGTTTAGTGGGCTGGCCAGTTAGGGAATTCAGAATTTGAAATAGATCATCTGAAACCTTGCTCTATACGCTGTTATGCTGATGTTTTTGCAAATCAGTAGAATATTTGTATGTTTGAGCTCCAGACCTACAGAGTAGGCCTTGGTATCTGCATGTAATTAGAATTCATACAAAAATGCTACAAAACATTTTCAGGCTTATTTGATTTGAGATTGCTCACTGGTGTGGAAAATTAGAAAAGTAGAGAGCTGTGACAAATGAATTACTTAGAGCAATTGCTTTTTTAAGGTAGTTTGTTCAAGTAAATAGATGGAATTAAAAATGTTTCACCAAGTGCCTCCTTGGTGTCTGACCCCAAACAGAAAAATCTGATCTTATAAAAATCTCTTAGATAGTGGGTTGCCTTGATCTCACAAATTGCAAACTGGCAACATGTCTTGTCATAATAAAGAGCATTAGGATTAACTTACTCATTTAAAAGATTATATTGGCCTATAAGCATGTATGATCAAGGTTCTAACATTATCTGTTCAGTTTGATCCGATACACACCAGTACAGACTGTTAGGGACACCCACATGAAGTTGACCTGATGTTTTCATTTGCTACTCTTGCTTACTCTGAAAGATCAGTATAATGATGAGGTTATCTGTGAAATTCCCCTACTTAATCTGGATAACGATAATCCACTGGCCCCAGAAAAACTGGTCACAAGGGCCTCATCCTCGGGCTCATCCTCGGGCTCATCCTCGGGCTCATCCTCGGGCTCATTCTCAGGCTCATCTTCAGGCTCATCTTCAGGCTCATCCTCAGGCGCAACCTCAGGTGACCGGTCCACCGCAATAATAACCACATGTGGGCACAATTGGGCACCTTTGTGGTGTTTTAAGAAACAACTCCTCGCCCATCTTCATAGTCTCTGCCAAGAACATTCTCTCATAAATCTCAAATACCAAACAGGTCTAAACGAACATCCTTCATATTAGGAAGGTTTGGAGTGAGAGAGCTGGCCTCGACCTCAATGATAAAACACTGTTCATCTCTTCGTTTGTGGTCATTATGTCCCAGAACACGAGACTATTGTTAAATCTTATGTTGCTAAGATGTATAGAGAGCTATTACAGAAGTGTTGAACAAGACGCAAGCACTTTTCCATATGTACAAAAGAACCTGTCAGCTGCCTTTACACAGACTGGCCAACCAGCCCCCCAGGGCCAGCACCCAGAGCACTGCCCTGGTAACTGCCACTACTGAACAATTACTGGCCCTGTTTAATTTATTGTTAACACAAATAGCTAATTGACCAATCACATGGCAGTAACTCAATGTGTAGACAAGTTGCAAGGTCAATTTAAGCATCAGAATGAGGCAGTAAGGGGATTTAAGTGACTTTGAATGGGGCATGATTGTTGGTGCCAGAAGGGCTGGTCTGAGTATTTCAGAAACTGATGATCTACTGGGAAATTTAATGCACAACCATCTCTAGGATTTACAGAGAATGTTCAGAAAAAGAGAAAATATCCAGCGAGTGGCAGTTGTGTGAAAGAAAATGTCTTGTTGATTTTAGAGGAGAATGAGCTCAAATAATCACTTGTTACAACCATGGTATGCAGAATACCATCTCTGAACACACAACACATCATGGCATATGCAAATGGGTTACAGCAGTAGAAGACCACGCCGGGTGCCACTCCCATCAACTAAGAACAGGAAATTTGCAGAGGCTCACCAAAATTGGAAAATACAAGATTGGAAAATTGTTGCCTTGTCTGATGAGTCTCAATTTCAGCTTCAACATTCAGAAGGTAGGGTCAGAATTTGATGTAAACAACATAAAAGCAAACTGTGTCTACAGTGCAGGGTGTTGGTGTTGTAATGGTCTGTTGGACGTTTCTTAGCACACCTTGGGCCCCTTAATACCAACTGAGCATCATTTAAATACTACAGCCTAGGCAGGAGTATTGTTGCTGACCATCCCTTTATGACCACAATATACTTCTTTTGATGGCTACTTCCAGCAAGATAATGCACCATGTCACAAAGCTCACATAATCTCAAATTGGTTTTTTGAACATAACCAGGAGTTCACTGTACTCCAATGGCCTTCACGGTCACCAGATCTCAATCCAGCACCTTTTGGGATGTGATGGAATGGAAGATTCATATCATGGATCTGCAGCTGACAAATCATGATGCTATCATATCAATATGGACCAAAATCTCTGAGGAATGTTTTTAACACCTTGTTAAATATGTGACAAATTAATGCAGTTCTGAAGGCAAAAGGGGGTTCAACCCAGTAGTAGGAAGGTATGCCTAATAAAGTGGCTGGTGAGAGTATGTGTCCTTGTTCAGATGAGCGAGGGCCAAATAGAGGGTAGTGGCCATGGCATCATCTGTTGAATGATTTTGGCTGTATGTAAACTGCAGGGGGTCTAATGAAGGGGGCAGCAGTGTGTAGATGTGCCTTATGACTAGCCTCTCAAAACTGTTTGAGGATGATTATGATGCCCCTCCCTGGTCTTAGGGCTTGCTGCAAACATTGTTCAGGAAGGTTTTGAAGAGCATAGTGTGTTAGTGTGGTAGAGCAAGGTGTTAATTTGATCTTCAAATACCCCAGGTTTTCCCTTTCTTTCCCTTTACCCTTAAGAGGTCTTGTAAAGTCCATGGCTTTGTGGAATGTTGGAGTCCAAATTCAAGTTTTTTTTTAAAATGCCTGTTTGAACAAAGTTCCTCTAAAAGGACAGTGCTATCTGATCTGCAAAATAATTGACCACAGACTGGTGTTGTAGTCTGCAAATGTATTGCATGAATACAGCAAAAGCTGCTTAGAGTAACACTGGATAAAATATTGGCTTTTGGAAAAAAAATTAAAAAGATGGAAAAAAAGTTATAAATGAATAAAGTAGATGAATGGGTATGTGGCATGTGCTTGTCCTCGTTACACTGTTGGTTGTACTGAATAGATTTGTACTGTAAAAGAAACAAAATGATAGATGCATTTGATGAACTGAATGTCTGAAGTGCATAGGTGAGGAGATTAAGTCTCTTTGCATTCTTGATTCACTGTCATTTTGTGACATTGTATCATGCAGTTTTAGTTTATTAGCTTAGTGTGCTGGCCATTTAGTAAATGCAGAATTTAAAATGGATCATTTGAAACCTTGCTCTAAAGGTCTATTGTCACGCTTTATATACTTTGTAGCTTTGCTGATGTTTTTGTGAAATAATAGGATATCTGTATGTTTGAAAGAGTCAACGCTACAGAGCAGGCCTTGGTATAGGCATGTAATTAGAACAAATACAAAAATGCTTTAGAACACTTTCAGGCAAATTTGAGTTTCAGCATTGCACACCGGTGAAGACTGTTGACCATACGTTGGTATTGTTCCAGACTGACCATGAATCACAAGAATTGTGGGGAATTGGAGAGCAAGGACACATTGTAATTCTACCATTATTTTACCAATTCAAAATATCCAAAATATGGTGAGTTTTTCCAGTTTGGTGAGGGGAAAAACCTGACTTGCAAATGAAGAGCTCTTGATTTTAAGACTGTGTAGTACATGAGATGAAATTAAATGCCAGCTACAAGCCAGCCAGTTCCTAACCTCACTAATGCTTTGTGCGAAGTTGAAGCAAACCCATCAGTCATGTTCCAGTGGAAATCTTTTCCAGAAGAGTAAAGACTGTGTTGGTAGCACATGAAGGACCAGTTCTATATTTATGGCCATGAATTTGGAATGATGCAAGAAGTACATAATGAGAGCTGAACTGAGATAGCAAAAAGATTACATCAGAGTATCTTCAAAACAGCAGGTATTGTGTTCTCAGTATGAAGTGATTAGTAGAAACTAAAAGTGGTCCTGGGAAAAACACAAGGATCACTGATGCACATGAGGAAAGATGGCTAGTCTGATTGGTTGGATCCCACTAAAGAGCTACTTTAGCATGAATTGCTGAAAAATGTAATGCTATTATTGGCTATAAAAGAAAGATGTCATAACACAGTGGATTGCAGTTTCCTGTGTATGGGGCTATGTAGCTGCAGACTGCTCAGAATGCCCATATAGACACATTCCTACATGTGACGAGCAGGACTTTACCCGGAAGGAGGCCTGGTCTGATTAATTGTGTAGGGTGCATGTTTGGCACTTACCTGGGCAAGAAATGGCACCAGGATGTATAATGGGAATAAGGCAAGCCAGTGGAGGCAGTGTAATATTCTGGCATTCATGTGGATGTTACTTGACGTAACGTAGTGTCATAGAGAATCAAAGTGTGAAGTCAGAAACCAACCGAAGTTACAGAAATGCAGCAAAACTATGCTAATGTTGGGTGGACAGGTGCAGCTCCCACTGCGCTCAACCCAGCCTTGGACTTATATACCATACAAACAGACTCTGCCTATGCAAATTATATTATTCCAGTCTACCAATGATCTTCCACCAACATTTCCAGAACCAACACTTACTACATACTTTCCGCGTGAATTCTATGTTTACCACTAATCCTATATTAGCATTCCTATGTTCTGTAGGTTTACCGTCAACATGAGTTAAAGTGCTGCCAATACAAGTAATGATGGGCTGTAAACTTTGCTTCCAATTGGCTTAAAGACTTCAGTTCAGATCGTGGTCATCTCATTGCTTCCCACTCTCATTGTACATCTAGGTTCTGCGTATTTGTGTGCATTTATACATTATGCTGATCATTGTGTCTGTGTGTGTAGTGAATGTGTGCGTCTTGGCCTCTGAGTTCTTGGGTGTACCTGATTTCCCTACATATATTATAGTAGCACCTACCTATACATTGTTTTTGGAAACCCAAAACCGTATTCCCTAATGGCATTGCCATTAATAATACCCTGCTACATGGCAAAAATTGTTCAAGAATCCAAATACCCCAGATCATCATATTTCCCTATGCCCTTCAGTTGTGGTATGGAGTTCATGCCTCCATCCAATGCAAGCTGAGGTTCCAATTCCAAAGTATCCTCCGTAAGACAAAATTACAAATACCGATTTTGAACACAGTTCGACAAACTTCCAAAAACCTGTTACGTCTAGTCAATTGACTATTTGAAGGGGATTAAAATGAAAAACCTATATATAAGTGCAGCCAAAGTCATTGAGTAATAGCTAGTGGGACTAGTTCCTAGTGGAACTTGGTGTGGTGTGTTGTGTTGGTTGTAGACGGTACAGAACTTGTTGGCTCTATGGTTACAGTTATTTGTGTCCAAGTTAGCAGACAAGCTTCTGTATGTAGTAGCAAATTTTCTAAAAAAAAAAAAAAAAAAAAAAGAGCGCTGTAGAAATTAGTTAACAATCAAGTCCAGTATCTTTGTCTGATTTCTTTTAAATAAATGATCTCAGTCAAACACAAGCTTCGAGTGAGGGTTCAGACCTTTGAGCCAAAAGTGTCTCTCTGGAACTGAACCTCGAACTGAGTTCTCGGGCACATCATATAGTGGGTAGCATCATGATCTTATTATGCCATGGCCTCGTGACGCCATATGTGACTAAGGGTTATTTCCATACATTCCACTATGAAAGACAGCGCTATGATTTCTGTTAGAATGATAGACTGCACCTACCCCCCTTTCTCCCCATCCTGTAAAGGGCATGTCCTTTGCTGGCAGGGTCAAATGCAGTGTAGTCTCTCTTCTGATACTGTGGCCCTTGGCCTTTCTATAGTTTCATCTTGGAAATACCCAACTATCGTCACATGTTTTGGTTAATAAAGTGCGCAAGGATTGTCCAAGCAAAAACCAACCTTCTGAAAGTCACTCATCTAAAAGGCATCTAGGATTAAGCAAATCTTGATATAGGCAGATATTTAATATAAACCTATGTTTACTAAGATTACTACAGTTAAAATTGTCTCCACACTGTACAAATCTTGTGTTGTTTTTGGTACACTCATTGTGAAATTAAGGGACTCTTGCTGGAATTTGCCATGGATGATGGAAGATTTGAATGACCTTAACAGAGTCAGTCATGTCCATGACCTGTAGACTATGTTTGCTTATAAGCTGCGTATAAGTATTGTTGTGAAGGGATTTTTTTGTCAGCTAGATGACACTGATCAATAGACCATCGGATGATTAAGCTGAGTTATGGTCACTGCTATTATTCATGCTTCTGGCAACAAAAGAGATTCTGGAATTTCTTCCAGGATGAATGACAATTGAATTTCCTTTTTGCACTGCATCTGCCACAGATGGATTCTTTTTTTTTTTTTTTTTTTTTTTTGGTCAAAGAATTTGTATTGTATAATATTTATTGCTATTGTATTGGAGAATTTCAAGAAGTATAAAAAAAGCTTCTTAAACAAATTGCCTACCTTTTTAAAAGGGAATGGTGGTGTCCACAACTCCATTTGTCTGCTGAGAAAGTGAGTGGTAACTAGTGTCTTGAAGTCTATCCAAGAGAAAACAAATTGCACCCTAATCTGTGGATGTGCAAGTTCAGGTCCAGGACATATAATGTAGTTATAGTGACAACTGATGACTGCCTTACATCTACCCTCTTATAATCACCACTCATCTTTGATAAGCTGATGACACAATTTATGTGGAGCAATTCCAGGAGCTGGCAGTGCTCAACTCTAAAACACAGGAAATGCAGCCACTGCTGGGCTGTTTTTTCTAATGTTTTTTGTGTTCAAATCCATATTGTTGGCCCCAAAACATGATACCGGTGTCTTACATTCTAGTTTAGCAATCACTGTTGGCAGTACAGTGGTGTTGTATAGTGGGCATGGAGTGGATACATCGCTCTGGAGTGCCAGTGTTGTGGCAAGGGCAATGTGGAATTTAGTCACCCCTGTGGATCAAGTGGCAGGCAAAGAGGAGCAATGAGCATCCGCAGATTATACAAGGAAAGGTCAGGAATGATGGCACAGGGAAGGAGCAGGGAAGTCTACAAAGCGCACATGGGCAAAACTGCCATGTTCTTCCAGCTAGAGTGCAGAACCAAATCTGCATATCTCTGATCTCTCTATACACAACCGAGGGTGCTTCAGAGCAGGTTCAGAGAGATCTCTTAATGACTAAAGGTATGAGCAGCAGCTTTGTAGATTTTCAGAAACCAATATGGTAACAGCAATTTACCAAATACTGGGCCAGAGACTACTGGAAGACATCAGCTATAATGGGGCGTGGTTTTCATCAGGTTCTCGAGAATTGGATGGGAGAGGCCATCACCCATCTTTCCTGTGAACATCAGTTACTTTAGTACACAGACTTATTGTTTAGTGATAGGAGAGGGTGGTGAGGAACATGTAGGTGCTGTGGATATGAGAACTGCCTGTGGACTGGGCCTTGCAGACTGACTGTAGCCTTGCAAGAGGGAAACGTTCTTTAGTTTTTCAGATCCTGACTGGTGTATGTGGAAAAATGGCTGTGAGGTGCAACTTTGTATAAAGTATAATGTAAGGAGGTAATGGTTTAAAAATCCCTCAGGGTCCATTTTTGTTTGTTTCTGGGGCCTGCTCAAAATTGGTACACACAGGACCTAGTGGTACTCTAGGGTGTTATATTCTGCCTTTGGTAAGCTAATGACAGTTTAGCCAAATAATGTCACAGCATGCTATTAAATTACCGGTTACAAAATCTAAACTAGAATGCATGATGAGAAGATAATAATAATAATAATAATAATAATAATAATAATAATAATAATAATAACTAGAAAGCGAAAGTTCGTGAACAAACTTCGAGAATGTGGCTTGATGTGTGCGGCTGGTGTGTGGCAAGGGCAGTGTGAGGGTCGGTATTTGTGTGTGGAGAGGCGTGAGTGTCAATGGGTGTAGGTGTTTGGATCGTATACTGTGTGTGCAGGTGTGCTGTGTGGAGCTGTGTGTGGGTGTATGTGGTGTGTGTGTGTGGGGGCATGTATGCTGTGTGGTTGGGTGTGTCCCTGGGCATGTGGGTCACTATGTGTGAGTGTGTCATGTGGTGTATGCGTGTGAGGTGGAATGGGTTGTGTGTGGTGTGCGTGGGGTGAGTATGGTGTGTGGTTAGGTGTATGGTGCATGTGCCTGGGCGTGTGGGTCACTGTGTGTGTGTGTGTATCACATGGTATATGTGTGTGTATCACATGGTATATGTGTGTGTATCACATGGTATATATGTTTTAATAGGCGTGTGTAGGTGTGTATGCAGGAGTGTGTGTGGTGTGTTTGCCTGGATGTGTGTGTCATGTGGTGCATTTGTTTGAAAGAGTATGTGTTAGTGTGAGTGTGTGGTTGTGTTTGGTTTGTGGGGGGGGGGTGAATATGGTGTGTGGTTAGGTGTGTG
>JBBPDA010147733.1:0-20188 GCA_037974385.1 Arnoldichthys spilopterus
TCTGTCTGTCTGTCTGTCTGTCTGTCTATTTATTTATCTATCTACTGATTATTTTTAAGCCACCAGTGTTAAAAGCCTATGTTTTTGCTTGAACACTACTCTCTGTTAAGCTCAGCTTGGCTGTAAATTATCCCTTTTAGCAAACAAGTTTAAACTTGTTCCAATAGAAAATACTAATGAACATAATTAAGAATGTTGTAATGAAGACATACTGCAGGCACTTCTAGTACTAATCATCAAACTGGGGTATGTTTTAAGGGATTAAAGCCTTTAATTCAGTATATATATATATGTGTGTGTGTGTATGTGTGTGTGTGTGTGTGTGTGTGTGTGTGTGTTTGTGTGTGTGATACAGCCTAAAATACTGCAGTATCATTTTTAGGCTATATTGCCCAGTCCTAGTACATAAACATTACTCAGTGCCGCCTTCTAAATATTAGAAGTTAGAACTTTGGTTGTTTTCACAAGATTCATGTCTCAACTAATGCATTTTTTATCTTTTGTTTACATGTATTTTACCCAACGCAACCAAAGAAACTCTTGATTATGTAATCATTTTGCACAGGCCTACATCCAACCAGTTCAATAAGCTTATAATAGCAAGTAGGGCAACTAGGAGCAGCAATCAACTTGTAATCTAACATCACCCTACAGTACTCAAGACCAAAAGGCAGGGAAGTATAATTATGATGAAACGAAGGCTAACAAATGCTTATTTTTTGGATGACAAATAGATGTTTGAGAGAAAATTAAAATACACAGTTTTCCCTAAAACCAATTTTGGAGCCACAAAAGTAATACATCTAAAATGTACTGGATGTTTATACCTCAATTTACATTCAGGAATAATTAAACATTTGCCTTAGATAGAGTGCAGAGTTGTTAAGTTATCTCAAATAAAATAGCTAATGTGATTTCTGACTCTATATGTACAAATGTACGTAGCATAGCTACAGTAATAGGTAGCTATCGTAAAGTGAGACATCTGGTCTATTATCATCTCTCAAAAACCAGCTCCGTGCTGATGGCACATTTGTACATGCAGGCCAGGGGAGGTGGGAGGAGCTCTTATTGCACAAACCCCATTCTGGAAATGTTGAAACCTGATAACAGTTCAAAGACTTACAATTTTTTCATTGAATAACTTAAAGTTCTTAGAATTTAATACCGGCAACACACTCAATCAAAGTTGGGACGGAGTAAAATAAGAGTGAAAAGTTGATAGAATATTCAAGTTACGCCATTATTAAATCATTCCACAATAAGCAGGGGCACTGGTAACAGGAGAGGAAAACATGACTGTATAAAAGGAGCTTTCACCAAAGGCTCAGTCTCTGCAATCAAAGATGGGTCGTGACTCACCAACTGTCAGTCAGTTTAACAAGAACATTTCTCAGCACAAGACTACAGAAAATGTAGGTATTTCACCATCTATAGTACACAATATTGTGAAAAGATTAAAGCAATTTGGAGAAATCATAGTCCTCTTAACACAAGGCCAAAAACCTTCAGAAGGCATTACATGAGAAACTGTCACATTACTGTGATAAATATAGCCACATGAGCTTGGGAGGACTTCAGAAGGCCACTGTCTTTTAACACAGTCCACCGCTGCATCAAAGAACTTATCCTGAAATTCTATTGCGCAAAAAAAGCCAAGTTCAATTCTATACAGAAGCATCACCAAGTTCTCTGGGCCTAAGTTCATCTCAGAAGGGCCGAAAGGCAGTGGAAACGTGCTGTGGTCAGATGAGGCCACCTTTCAGCTTTCAATTTTTGGGAAAAACAGACCTTCAAATGGACTATCCAGACTGTTATCAATGGTAGATGCAACATCTGTCATGGTAGGAGGGGGGCATCAGGGCGCACAGCATGGGTATGTAGCTCCCATTGATACAAAAGCATATTATGGGATTTCAGAGAGGCACATTCTGCCATTAAGGGGGCATCTTTTATTTATATTATTTATATTTACAAAATACATAGTGAAAACATGAGTGAAAGTATTGTACATCAGTGAAAACATTGTGCATCAGTAAAATTCGTAAGTCCTTTCTTTAAACATTTATAAGTTAAATCAGTTAAAAAGCTAAAGTTAACAAATCTTAATTCTTTTAGTTTTTTTTTTTGTTTGTTTTGCGTTTTAAAAAAGGTTCCAACTTTTCTAAAAATGGGGTTTATAATTAGCTCCTGTTAGACCTTAACGGTTTTAAATACAGCACCTTTAAATGTCAGCAGAGGCTGAAAAGGTCTTGAGCTGGGCAAGATTAGCTGCAGTAGTTATGTCTGACTTTTTTGTTTTTTTCTTTTCCTTTCCAGAATCTAAACAGTAGCTTCTTTTTACATTCGCGTTTGGGTCTTCTTGATGACTATGTGTATTCCACACTGAATAGTCTCCTCAGAAAAACTACAGTAAAAGTCAGCAGAGGTAACCCCCCCCACCCCCCCAAAAAAAGAATTCATCCTTCTCAATTTGAAAGTGGTACAGTGTAAGTGTCAATGCGCTTTGAAATACAAAACATTTACTAATAAAAAAAAAAATTTTAATTAAAGGGGAGAAAACACCTCTGTAACCTAAAGGGTAACGAATCCATCCACAATGATGTTCGGTCCTGTAAATAGGTCAGAAGCATTGCCTTCTTTCTGCTCATGGTCCAAAGCCCAGATTCTCAGCCTCTCCGGGTAACTTAATAACACGTGGAGGCTTTTTCTAGCTGGGGTAAGTCTCAAAGGGCACAATCGGGACCATGTCGCTGTCCTGAAAGCAACAGCTCTCCAAAGCCGCTTCCTCTGCCTCAGTAACCCAATTCATGGCTACCCCACTAATCTCCTCATAGATTGGGTTTACCTGAGTCACTGACACTTTAACTCTTTTACAGCTGGAACCAAGAGGGCTACGTTTGGGTGGATGACAGATTTTATGGTCATGACTGCTTTGCAGTCCATTTAAAAATAGTCGGCTTTCTGACACTCTTGTAAATAAAACAAGGTGTTGATTAAACACAAGAGTGTGTGAAGGCCTTAGTCTTCATGTTAACATTTCACACATCATCAAGTGTGGCCATAGTGTAAAACCTCTGCCAATACAAGATATCAGCTGAAACAAAAACAATTCTGTGGGTTAGGAGATGCTCTCATGCTGGTCTTGTGCAATGGTCCATTTCATTACATTATTCAAGACGTTATCATGACACTTCTACGCACTTTAAGGGAAAGTTCCACTGATTTTCATCATTCTATTGTTGACATGCTGAGCACAAACTAGTGGAAAGTCATTCAGAGTGGTTCGAATGGTTCATTGTCTTTACGGTGGTGGTGATTGGAACCAGGGGTGAATTGTACAATAGGTTTTCTTGCCTTACAACACCCTGCACATATGTCTCTGCCTAGAATACATTGCAATAAAAACGCTTTAGGTAAAAACTCTCTCAAAACTACCATTAAACAATGTCTCAGGCATCAACTGGTGTATTTGTAATCGTTTGGAATCCAGGATTCTGTTTGCTTTTAGATGCATTAAACTGTTTGAATGGCTGTTCCCATCACCGCTGTGAACAAATCTGACTCTGAAAATGTGCCTAGAATTTAGCCTTTTCCCTAGAATGAATACATGGTCTGATAGGAAGGTGCTGTTTTTATGAAAAAAAAGCTGAAGCCATTTAAAAGAATTTTGCTCACCTCCAAAGTTTTGGACTTGGCAAAGGGAGACGAGCAAGCTTCCAGAAACTGCTGTTCACTAATGCCCACTTCTTGCATATAGCTTTCTAACAACTTCTCTACCTGAAAGACAATTCATGAAAACTTGGATGTGAATACATTTTTCTATGAATGTACACTGGCAAACTGGATAAAACAATACAGTGAAAAATATGGCAACATTATTTAGGGAGTGTCAAATGTTCTGATATTGCCTACACCTTTTCAGTGTAATCATGGGAAAGAAAGAAAAAATGACAGTCTCAGCGCAAGTGACCAAGGCACATTTTTAGTACTGTACTTACCAGCTGCTTGTATTGCTCATGGATTTCTGTATAAGACAATTTATTTTCCTCTTCATCATCAAACACTGAGAGAAAACGAGAGATTCAGTGAGCATCCTGCAAAAGCCCTTTAGTCGAATAAGCTTAAGTGAAACAAATGTAAACACTGGTGGGGAAGTAGGTGCAATCTTATCAACATTATCTGATGATTACGTGGCGGTATCCTGAGTGAACTGTAGGCTATTGTAACTGGAATGAGCTCAACACAAACCGGGCATGTTCACTTTGCCTCATCAAGCATGTCTGCATGAACATTAATGACAGATTATTGTAGGTTTGGGCAATTTGGCCTATAAATTGTAACACAGTATTTTTAAGCTATATCACAATACACAATATACCTGCCAATATTTGAAATCTCCTCTAAAGCAGTTCACATATATCTGATTTCACCCTCTGATGCACACAGTCACACCAGTATGATGACTCCAGAAATCCATGCAACATGTGTCTGCATTAAAACATTCTTTTTTATGTTAAATTGTGGTTTCTACTGGAACAACTTTATACTTATATGCAAAAAAGCGGGAAATCACAAACAAATAAAAATTAACAAAGAAGTATGCATTCAAACTAGGTAACTGAATGCATAAGCTTTTAAAATTGGTAAAAGTTTTGTCACAAATTGTACTCAGTGGTTGCTATACAGTCATTTACTACATCAAATGTGAAACGTTGTGATACATTGAGTATATTCAATATATTGCCCAGCCCTACAATAGAGTTGTATGTATGTAATGCATGTAATGCAACAACTGCCTTTATAGTTCACTCTGAACAAGCAGTGTGAAATAGTAAAGCAAACTACACAGCAAAGCAATTACTGGTTAGACAAGGGTTTGTCATTTTCTGAGTATTTAAGGGATATTCTGCTCACACAAGTATAGTTATGAGGACACAATCTACTTGTCCCCACAGTTCAATTTTAGTCTTTTATGTTGAATTTATGTTGAATTGGGTCACAATTTCATGCAGTTTAGTTGGGCCAAACAATTCTTTGTTTTTATATCAAAATCACAACTTGAAAAATGCAGTTATCATTGCATCCTGTATTTTCCAATATTGACAAGTTTTATTTGGAGGGAGTTTATTATTATTATTATTAATAATAATAATAATAATAATAATAATAATAATAATAATAATAATAAAATCTAATCAGGTAGAGCTTGAGAACTGGTGCTCTGGCATATTATATATATATCATGGCTGTGGGACTACAGCCTTGTATCTCCATTTTTGTCCTTTTTTTTACTTTTTACATTTTTACAGAATTTGAAAGCAACTGCTGAAATTTGCATTGTGTCAATATTTACATTGCAAAAAAAAGGTTTTAAATCACTTCAACATTTTACATGAATCTCCTTTATCAGTAAAAAAGTTTTGCGCTTGTCTTGTAAAGTTGCAATTTTGGTGATACAAGATACAAATCATTCAGCCACACTCTTGGACCCATGTGTTTCTGCTCGTTCCTCTTACTTTCAGTATTTTAATTTTAGACGCTAAAGATCCCAGGAAAGAGAACACCAGGGCATAACAAGCTGCAGTTTCTGTGCTGAGAGACGCGACATGTGCTCGGTTTTATAAGAAACGTAGAGTGACATTTATTTCAGTATAGGTTTAGTGTTTTCTTCTCACCTCTGTATACATTACGAAAACTTAAACGTGTCACGATATTTAAACACACTGAACAACACTTAAAAGCACAAGAGGGAAAAGTCAATTTTATCCATCACGTGAATTATACCACCATTCCCGAGGCTCAGCAAGCTGGAACACAGCCTCACATTTAGCTCTGCTGGCTGTTTTCCCCTCAAATACAGAGGACAAAGCCTACAATAGTAGCCTTTTACACAATACAATAGGTCTCTCGTCCCCACAGGGTGAAGCCAGGTTACCTGAGCATTTATTTTCCATGAAGTCCGTGACTGGTATCACCCACTCAGGGCTGCCGAGGTATCCGGCGATGCTCTCCACGACCCACTCGCTGTCCTCGGCCATGACGGCCACGGTGCCCCGGGCCTTCCTTAGCCAGCTAACTCACAGCTAACGCTAGCTCACCGCTCACAAAAACACAGTAGCACGCAGTTCGAAGACGAGTAGTCGGACATTTGTTTTAGGTCGCTCGGTGTGGAAAAAAATCCGTGAGGGTCCTGGACGTGGCCGCGACAATAAGCGGTGTCCGAGAGAAACAACTCTGCGAGGGAAGCGAGCAGCGAACCCAACTAAGCAAAGCGGCTAACGCAGATTAACCTGAAACCATGGCAACGCGTTACGTCAACAACGCTACCGCGTGGCAAACCAACGTTATAATAACAACAAACAATAAAAAAGAGCAAAAATAAAAGTCCCCGTGCATTCAAAAATATTAATACACAAAGTAAAACTCGAATATCATTTTTTTGCAGTTTTTAAAGATGTTTCATTATGATGTAAAATCTTTATAATGTGTTGTTATTTACATTCTTTACAAATCCCTTAGAAAAATGTACTCTAAACATTTTTACAGGAATACGCTTTCATGCTAATCAGGAATTAAGGTGGAAATTGTAGGCAGATGCGGATATGTAATATTTTTAATGTGCATATACTTTTACAATAGTTTTCTGATTCTGTTACATAAGACATTTTAAAAAATGCAAATTAATATAAACTGGGACCACCTGGGTTAGAAAAACGTTGCATAAAACTTGATTTTTATAAGTTTAAACAAGAGATAAAATGTTTTTAAAATGAGAGCATTTGATCATAATATCTATCGATCCAACCATTTTCTAAATCTCTTCTTCCATTTTGGGTCACAGGGAAGCTGGAGACATTCCCAGCTGACTACAGACCTTCACCAAGGACAGGAGACCAACTCATCGAAGGTCAACACATAGACAGACAACAATTCCCACACACACTCACACCTATGGGCAGTTTAGATTATTTAATCAACCTGTTGCAAGCCTTTGGACAGTTTCGTCACACGCAAACACGGGGAGAGCTTGCAAACACACAGAAAGGCACCCGTCGCCTTCCCGGGGATTGAACCCAGGACCTTTCTGTGAGGTAACAGTGCTAACCACTGCACCACTGTGCCGCCCTTATCATAATATTACTAACATAAACAATAATAAACAATATATATACAAAAATAAACATCTGTTAAAATTATTATTTTAAGCTATACATGTTGATATAATTACATTACATACAATATCCTTTACTATAAGTCTTGACCTTTTACTGTAATGTACCATTTTAGAGGTACAAGGTTCTGACAGTGACAATATGCTTCAATTGCTTTATTATGTCTCTGAGCAATGTCTGCATAAAGTTTTACAAAAATACAAAATATGGGATAGTTTGCAAAACACAATAAAAACAATTAGCTGTAATTTGTAAGTTTTCCTCACTCTTTTTTTATTTGACAAAAATATCAAGAAATATGTTTTAATGTTTTGGCTGACCATTTTGATTGTATTTTGTACATAA
Organism: Arnoldichthys spilopterus; assembly: GCA_037974385.1. Lineage (NCBI taxonomy): Eukaryota > Metazoa > Chordata > Actinopteri > Characiformes > Lepidarchidae > Arnoldichthys > Arnoldichthys spilopterus. The sequence continues at coordinate 7,521 of JBBPDA010147733.1, forward strand.
AAACAAATGGAAAACAACAATGCTGTGGGCAGATGAGTCCATCTCATAACTGCCAAATCAGACCTACAAAGCAATAAATAACCAGGTTTGAGAGCCTAACCTGAGAACAGTAATGAGCAGCAGGATTGATTTAGCCATAGGCCTTGACCTGAGATTGTCTTGCAACTTTAATTAGGCTAAGATGATTGTAAGGGAGAAGGTAATCTGTGGACGTCAGCCAAGCTAAGGTTAAATGGTGTGAAAAAGCACAACGTTCTTTTAATCACTAGTTGCCATTCTCATACTGTCACTATCTAAGCACTTTAACTCCTTATACTTGTATATTTGCCATTTCCTACTTTGGACATTTGCACTTGTAAGGATAATTCACATGATCTGTATTGTAAATGGCTTTTATGTTGTATATTTTTCTTTACCCTTTATGGCTGTAACTTTGAATATATTTGTACTTGTGTTATTTGCTTACTATCTTGTTGAAGGTTTCTGTTTCCTCCCACAGTCCTAAGACATGTACTTTAGGTGAATTGATGATACTCTGCTTTTCGCTGATTACTAGGATCTAGCACATCGCTGACCCTAGTTAGTATAAGCAGCTCAGAAAATGAATGAATGTATGAATCATTACTATTTGCATTACTATCCATTTTCATATATTCACCAATTCCGCTCCAACTATATAAAGGCAGGGAGGACAGCAGAGAAGGATATAACTGATCTGTTACATGTGTCAGAATCTTAATCAGAATCAGCTTTACTGCCCAAGTATGTAAGCACACACAAGGAGTTTGGTGTCGGCCAGTGGTGTCTCTCTAGTACTTAGTATGTTGACAGTGCACAAGTAATTATACAATACTCACAATAATCAGCCTTCCCACCAACGAGCCCAGACAACACCTTTCAATGTTCCAGGACTTCTTAGCCAAAGCCCGCCACACTTACCAGACTGAAAAGATGGTTAGTTAACATGAACCTTTTTCAATTCTATTATGAAACAACTTCTACATTTAACCATGACTTATGGAGTCATCACACCTGTTTAATTTTAAAAAGAAATAAACAAAGGTGAGAAAATTGTCATCTAACAGTAAAATATGGTACATAAAACCACACAAACATATTAAGCGAACCTCAGGGGGTAAATAAACATGGGACATAGGCGCTTTAACATTTTAAGGGAATCTGAAGTTTCATAAAGGCATGATAAAATACTAAGTGCAGTATGTATCAGCCTAGGTTTGGAGAGTAAGCTAAAACTCCAACAGGGTAAATGTAACTCTTCCACCAGAATACAGCCCCCTCAGCTGGACTGAGTGGCAAAGCATGCTGAAACATGACTACTTTTAGTTAGGAAAATTGTGCAACTAGGAAAAAAACAAACAATTATCTGCTTAAATTAAAAGGAGTTGGTGACAGCAATCCTTACAAACCACATTTCTGAAAAGCTTGCAACACTTTGTAAAATGCAATATTAATAATATTATTAATAATAATAATAATATAAATTTAGAAATTATCTTGAATGTTTCTAAAATGACAAATATACAAAGAAATTACTTTTAATGCTGACCAACCTTTTGAAATTGAAAAAAACTTGGGTTGTATATTTGATGATGAAGATTCTTTTCAACAATGTAGAGTATATCAGAGAAGCAAGAGGCATTTTTATTTAAGATAAAATACTATATAGATATTGCAGTCCAAGCAAGACTCAGTAAAATGGGTCTAATTACAGTTTATGTTGGAAATTAATCTCATCAGGTCCCAAACTATTAAAAAGTAAAATTATAGGGAAAGGTGATGTAACACAGTGGTAAACATGCCTTTGTGCCAAGTTTGTTTGCGTATGTTGCAGACATCAACAGTATTAATCAAACACAATTTCTTCTTTTTATTGTGTTTTACAAAATGTCCCATTTTTTACGTAAATGGGTTTTGAATAAAAGCACAGTGTCATAAATATATGTGTCATAGCAAATGTAAGATATTGGCTGTTTTACGTGAGAGACAAACACAGAATCAAGGAAAAGGTGGATTGATTCGGTCACAAATATACTTAAGTAGTGGTGTAAGTATTATGATACTTTAATCATATAATTAAATAAACACAACTAAATCAAAATGTTATGCAAGTGAACATATCTGTAATTGTAATTGTAATTGTAATTAGAAGTAGCACTTTCTACTCACCTATGAATATTGTCTAATTATAGCATGCAGTTTATGTCTAGAATAATGTGGTTACTTCCTGTCCAGATACAGAGTGTCAAGCTTTCTTTGTGCCTTTTATGAGTCAACTCTGCAATCAAGACTAGAGATAACAAACAGTGTAGATAAATCAGAGTGTCTGTTTATGATGCAGGTCATTTAGATTTTCTGTTAATTACACAAGGGAAGTCTGATTTTATACCAACCATAAGTCTAAGCATTGATCAAATTATCTTCACGACAAATGAATCTAAAGCAATGGAGTGAACCACTACTTTCTCCCCCAAATTCCTTTATTTATGCTGGTTCAGTGGTTCATCACCTTACTGAGTGAGTCTAATTAAAGGTAACACCTCAAAATGTACACGTCCTCTGTACACGCCCATATCAGTTATTTACTACCTGATAAAAATCCAAAGGTGTTGCAGTGCACATGCTGAGAAGCACCTGAGTAGGTAAAATAACGAACATGCATGTATAAGTAACCCAGCTACTTCCACCCCAGTAATAGTTTCATTTTCAATTCATTACTATATTACAGAGATATTCCAATAAAAATATTACCAATATTTTTCAGGTCACGTTGTCAAAAACAAAAATAACCAAAAGAGATCTGCAAGGTAACAAGAGCAGCCATAACGTCCAGGAGTTTTAATCAAACTTCGTTGAATATTTTTGTAGTTAGTAGTTAGTTATTTTTGTAGTTTTGTAGTCTTAAACAATGCACAATACAAAATGCTCACGTTTCATATCCTGTAGAGTGGGGGTTGGGTGGGGGGGTCCTCAATGTACAAATATCTTTCTTTGTTTTTTTTATTTGTAGATATATTTACATTTGAAAGGAACACAAGTAGACACTGCTGCAGGTCACCTAACATAAGCAATATAAAATCAGCTTAGGCTGATGCTTAAATTATTAAAAGCACAAAAAGAAAGCGTTCTGCCAGCAAGAAGAACCATTCAAACAAAAACCTCTCACTGCAGGACATATTAACATGTTTTATCTTTTATGTAATTTCTAGGGTGTTTCCTTCAGTAAAAAGCCTTAACATAAAGCTTTAATTGTTTCCAGTCAAATCATTAAATGAAGTAGGAGTAGAACTAAAGTATTTGTTTAAATACAAACATGATGCTACTGAATAAAAATAAACTAAAGCAGATAAGTATTAGATGAGTTCCCAGGGATTGGCTGCTTCAATAGGTTTTTACTATGGTGAAAACTACGTCTGTTGTGGCTAAGGCCATTTTTCAGAAAAGTCTTTATGCTTGTTGTACCAACAGAATTATACATAGATGAAACTTGGACCAGTCTTAGTGGTGTGCTTTCATTTGAAAACATATGTAACAATGACATTTAATAAGCAACCTGCATTACTAAATAAAATTGCTATATGTGGATCTACTACTGACAATTGCCAATTGATGCTACCAGAGTAAAAATAAATAGAAGTATCTTTACCCACAGTGAAACCCATATTTTTAAACATGAAGTCTGCTTATAGCCACACCAATTAATAAACAAAATAGCTTAAAACAATAAACAGTCACTATAGGTGGAGTTGGGAGGAAAGCACACGGTAGAACAGCATTTCTCCACTTTTTTGACTTACACATTTGTCTGCTGAATGGATGGGAGCTATAACTCTGAAAGAACATCTCTAATATCTCTAATATCTTTGGTTGAAAATACAAGTTGGGATACTGTGTAAAAATAAAAACAGAAAGCAATTTTCAAAACATCTACAACCATATTTCATTGAAAACAGAACAAAGATAATATATCAAATGTTGAAGCTAAAAAAAATTACTTTATGGAAAAACATGAACAATATGTACAGGCCAAAATGATTTGTAAGGACAAGAGGTTTATAGATGAATATAGAATGTAATTTACATGGTGCATGACGTGAAGATGAATTTAAATACCTGAACATAAAGAATATAAAAAGTGCAGTTATTAGGCAGATGTGCAATTGGCAGAGTACAAATAGATTTGTTTTTGAAGGCAGTGAAATGCAGTGGTTGAGTTTTGTCTGCATAACAATTGCGTATACAGGATTACAGTACAGTGGTAGAGTGACGTGTACAGTCCAGGTGAGAGTTACTGAATGTGAGGCATGTCCTGGTTTATGACCTGTGGGTAGAAACTCCTCTTGAGTCTCTCTGTTCTGGTCATGAGGCTACGGAACTGTTTGCCTGATTTCAGCAGGTGAAACAGACAGTTACCAGGGTGGGATGAGTTTTTGATGATTGAGTGCCTGGTGTAAATGCCCTTCAGGGAGGGCAGATCAGAGTTTTGACTACTCTTTGCAGGGCTTTATGTTATTCATCCGAGCAGTTCACAAACCAAGTTGTGGTACTCATGGTTATGATGCTCTCAAGAGGAGCTGTGTAGAAGATGTAAAGGATCACTGGAGAGACCCTAAATCTCCTCAGCTGCCTCAGGTGTGTGTGTGGGAGGTGTGCTCAAGGTGAGGACTTTTATGACTTAATATGATTACCAAGCACATGGAAAGTGGTGAGAAAAAATGTGTTTAAAATATTTAATGAAACACCAGTTGGGCGGTACAGTGGTGCAGTGGTTAGCGTTGTCGCCTCACAGCAAACAGGTCCTGGGTTTGATCCTTGGGTCAGCTACGGGTGTCTTTATGTGTGAAGTTTGCAAGCTCTCCCAATGTTTGCGTGGGTTTTCTCAGAGTGCTCCGGTTTCCTCCCACTGGCTTGCGATAGGTTGGTTGGATTCTCTAAATTGCCCATAGGTGTAAGTGTGTGTGTGAATGGGAGTCTGTCTGTGTATTGCCCTGCAATGGGTTGGCCTCCTGTCTTGGGTGAACCCTGCCTTGGGCCCATAGTCAGCTGGGATCAGCTCCAGCTTCCCCGCGACCCAAAATGGAAGAAGCAGTTTAGAAAATGGATAAAAACAATGGTTATTGACTTTGGCTTTAACTAGAGTTTTTAAAATGCATGGGAATATTTGCAGCAATATTGATGTTTTGCATGTTTTGTAGCATAGCTAGCTAACCCATTTTGATAGAAATGGGGGACTAATTTACAGTGCTTGTGGCTTTGTGTAGAGAAATGTTGATGGTCTTTGCCAGAAAGCAGGAACATGAAGAATCCATATAGGTGGTGTCGTCTACAGTGCAGGTGGCCTTGCGTAAGGAAGTGTTGAAAGGTGGAATGACCTTTAGTCTGAGTACATGTAGAGCTTGTACCAGGTAGTGAGATCATTAATGAGAAAGTTTTCTGTTGTCCCCCTAGCCTCAAACAGTCCTGAAGTGCTGAGATGGACCATTTTTTATCTCCAGTTAATAGTTATCTAAACTACTGAGAGTTATTATAACGGTTATTGCTTTGTTTATGAATATGTTGTCAGAAACATAAAAATGGAACGCACATAGCCTGATAACACTGTTATCAACATTTCTGCACGTCTTCCTCTGCACCAAGTTCTTACTCAACAGAATATAAGAGGAAAGCATACCAACAGAAAGAAGAGAAGAGAAGAAAAGAGAAGAGAAAAATGAAATCTTTTGGGGCAGTGCTGGTGTTGCTGTATTGTGGTGTGGTGATGACTTATGATGACATTACTGAGCTTCACTATGGAAATAAACAGAGCATTAAAAACAAAATTGAACCTGAAGAAGATCAGGCAACCAAGACCTCTAGCCAACAACGCTGCCAACCTGACATTTACACAGTGCTGAGAGAGCTGAGCATTACACTTGGAGATCAAAGTGTGGCATTAGGTAGCACAAAGAGTCAAATCAGTGCTTTGGAGAAACAGGTGGAGGAACTGAAGAGGCAGAATGAAGGTATAACATATAACATATGTGACATAGTTGATGCAAAAGATCAGGTTTTACATCCTGCAAGGACTGTAGCTGTTGTGTTTGTTTTAAAGAGACTGAAATCAGACTAAAAGTCAGCGAGATGCAAGTGGAGGAGCTGAAAAGTGAGAACAGAGGTAAAATGTACACACTCTTCATACTGTATAAATACAACATATCTGAGAGACACTGCTCTCATTAAAGGTTTCTGTTTGCAATCTCAGATCAGGCTCAGGAGCTGAGAACTCTACACATGAGGTACAACATCACTGAAAGTCATGTCAGAGTGCTAAAAACAGAGAATGATTGTAAGTGCTGTTTTTCATATATGTGTCACTGTGTAAATATTCAGTTTAAATTAAAACAAGTCAAATGCAGCTTTATGAGTTCTGAGCAGTAACTTACAATGCACATTAAGAATGTGGAATAATTATATACATAAAACTTTGTTTTATATTTATGTTTTATGTTTTTCTCTGTGTAAAATAGGTGCAACACATATATAGGTTTATATAGAATACTTAATACACAAATGTCCATTTATATTTTTTGTATTAGCTGTAAAGTTTAGTTTTTTAAATAATATCTATTGTTTTGCCACTTTTCTGCTGCTCTTACCCTTTGTACTGTCGTAGCAATGCAAATTTCCCACTTGTGGGAATAATAAAGGTTTATCTTAATTTATAAAAAATCTGCATGCTGTCAGGTTTTAGTGAATGGACTACTGGAATCAATATGATGGAGTAAAACAACCCAACACTTACAACGACACTTGGCAAAATGTTTTCCTTCTCCTGTAAAACTACTAAGGTTTTATTCTGAGAGTGACAAAAATAGTTTTTCTCAAAAGCATGGGTTGATTTTCTAGAATTTAATGCCACATTCAAGTTTTGACGCAATGCTAGCTAGCAAATCTGACCAAAACTTTCTTGGCTTTCAATCTTAGAGCAATAAACACATGCAAACGTACATAAATGCTAATTTGTTCATCATTGTGTTCTGATAAATGTTGAATAAAATTGTTGAACTTTTTCTCTCTCTCACATAGATAAAATAGCTTTTTCAGCATCACTCTCTACTGAGGATTATACCAGTGTTGGACCCTTACAAACTCCGATCACACTGAAGTACACCAATGTCCTTGTAAACAAAGGAAACGCTTACAACCCACACACAGGTAACAACCATCACCACCATCCATCAAGCCCACCACTCATCCTCCCAGGGCTAAAAAATAACAATGTCTAAGCAAAATCCATTTCACACATTGTGTGATTCCTCTCTTTAGTACAATTTAACAAAAACTTTCCAGTCTGTCAGTACCTAAAGAACCAAAAAACACAAAAAAACACAAACAAGTCTAAAAATATTTAAGGCAAGAGAAGACAGTACAGAAAATGTTGCCATATAAAAAATAATGTGTTAGTTACCCAACCATTTATTACAGTTTAATGATAGTACAATTTTCTTCAGTAAGGTTAAACTCAGTGTGCTTTTGTTCCTTAAAAAAATTCTACAAATAAAGGTTGCCCACCTACTCTTCCTTGTGCCATGCAGTGGCTGGGTTCATTATAACTGCCATGCAACATTTGCTCCAAAAAGGAACAATACCACAGTGTAGCAGGAGCTTGTGAAAGATGCTGTGCAGTTCTAAAAACCTCTTGCAAAATGGCAATTAAAATGCAGTGATGTTTAAAACAGCAGTACAGTAAACTTTTTTTTACAAAAAGTTTCATACAATCAGTCCTATTTGACTAGAATATAAAGAGCTGGTCCAGGGTTGAAATTTTTACATGATCTTGTCACATGTAGATATGATTATATTTAGGGTGCGCTGCTCCTTTGCTGTATTTACCACTCAGATTTTCACTCTTCTACAGGCATCTTCACAGCACCTGTGAGAGGAGTCTACATGTTCAGATTCTCCGTCACTGGATATGGTAGTACTTCAATCCCTGTTGGAGTGTGGCTGTTCAAAAATGGAAGTTATGTGGTTATTGGTTACTGTCAACAGCCCAGTCATACAGTGAGCACCACCAATGGAGCATCTCTGCTGCTAGAAGTGGGAGATGTGGTCTATATACAACTGTACCCCAAAGCACAAATATTTGATAATGTAAATCGATACAACACCTTTAGTGGTCAGTTGCTTTTCACAGTGTAAAAGGACATCAGGCTGTCGAAGAAGTGATTAATGGAAATCAGTGAATATCGAAACTTAGTAGTACAGGGCAGTAAAAATACTAGTAATTTAATATGAGCAGAGAAAGTTTTATTCTTATTAGGAATACAAATGCAGATCAATAAATAACTTGACATTAGCAAAGATTGTTTAAATATACATTAACTAGCAGGGCTGCCAACTCTGAGAGATTCAAAAACTTACTCTGCTTTAGCTATCTGCATTAGATTTTCTCAACTCTGTGGGCCCATATCATGAAAAACCCAATATTTCATAATGTTTTGAAATAAAAGAATTTGATTTTAAAATGCATTGATGACAAATGACAAATAAACTGCAAAAACAGGCTTGTTTTGAATTCAATGTTTTTGCAATGTCACAAAACAGGCGTATTTACATATAGCAGTCTTAAAGGCACAATAACAAAAACAGCCTGTTTAACTCTAAGGGATATAGAAAAGTTTAAAAATGGTTGTGAAAAAAAATATTTGGCTGATTTTGGTACATAAAAGTACATAAATGACATAAGTGAATCACAGGGGAAATAAAAATGGAAGAAATGGGTCTCTCTCTAAAAGAGTTAGCAGCCCTGGGGTTCCTTTATAAATGTTTGTGTGCACAGTCAATAAATTCTAGTTTAAGAAGGCAGAACATGCAAGAAGCTCTCATGCAAAAATATTGCAAATTTTGTCATTTACTGGTTCATGAGTTCTCTCACATTCTCTTTGTTTTCTTGCTTCGGTTAAAGGCATTATTAGATACTGTACATACATGACGTAGGTTTTGTGTATGTTAAAATGAACTGTTGGCTCGTGATAAATAAAAATAATGCAGCAGTGCAAATCATTGTTAGGGAAAAGTGTGGTTGTACATTGATCTTAATTATTATCCATCAATTTGAGCTAAATTTTATATGGCTGTAGTAAAAACAGCGCATAACCCTCATGTGCTTTCAGAGAGGATAGAGAGACATTTATATATAATTTAAAGCATGTTCATCTAACTAAGAACAGAAACACAGCTTTCTGGGAATGGGTTTATTATATATTTTATGTATATTTTACTTATTCAGTTTATTTGTTAAGTCTATTTACCTCTCATCCTGATTGCCAAGCACTTGCACAGGGTCTTGGCTACAATAGCTACTATCAATCAAATACCTGCAAATAATCTTTGTTGTTTTTAACGTATCAATGTGTAAGTATGAATATGCTAGTCGTCTCTGTTAAATCAAAACATGGTTGTTTTGGTAGTCACTTTAAATATGCCAAGTCTTACAAGGCAAAACATTTTTTCTTATAATGCCAAAATAACAGCTATAGTATGCAGAATGCTTTGTATTCCTATAAGGATGGGTCAGGTCTACACTGTACACCACTGCAAAATGCCACATATTGCTGGAATTTTTGGTCTCATTGCCTTGGTAAACTACAGTATCACCTTTTTAACTATTCAGACTTTTCAAAAGCATTGTAGCACGGATTACCTGAAGATGGCAGAGTGAGCTAAACATTCTTAAAATCCTCTGAGAAACTGGAACAGAGCAGCAGTTTTGTCTTCATTCTGTAAATCATTTACATACATAATTTAGCTAGCTTGTCCAAACCTGGCATTAACATGCATCCTGGGTGATCCAGTCACAAGTTGACAGCTCTAAGTACAGGTGTGAATGCAACCAAGATGCACTAAGGACACACTGAGGATCATTCAATCAGACAACGTTCAGAGGAGGTCTGGGCTAACTATGGACCCATTCTTTTGGCAAGAGAGGAGTGGCAAGAGTCGACTGGGCCACACTGAAAAACACCCCCACCCCCCCACCCCCACTACACAAACATTCTCTGTGTAAGTGGTAGAATGTTCGCCTGAAACATGCCAAGGAATAGACCCAGGCTGCAGTTAAATGGTCAAGTATTATGTCATTTGACTTCTGCCAAACGTCTGTCTATGTGTTGCCCTGCGATGGGTTGGCCTCCTGTCCTGGGTGTACCCCGCCTTAGGCCTGCAGTCAGTTGGGATTGGCTTCCCCACAACCCGGAAACGGAAGAAGCAGTTTAGAAAAAGGATGGATGGACTTCTACTAACCCCGCTTTCTTATGTAACTATGAGTTCTCTTTTACATCTTTGTGACATTTTCCAATGAGGTCTAAAAAAATGTGAAGAAGAATTCACAAGGACTTGGGGGGAAAAAGCAGTGCTAAAAGAATCCCATTGCACTTAAACTAGGCAATATAAAGGTGGACTACTAAAACACATCTTAGATACTCCCCCTCGCGTTCTTCCTGTGTTGTTTCGTGCAAGCCATATAAACGTGGGCAACCCAGTTAAAATATTGATTCATCACCATGTTAATCATTTGTTTTTGTGAAAAAACGAAATGTTCATGGTTAAACTGTTGCAAGATTTTTTGCCGTAAAGAATGGGGGTTTTGTTTTCTTTTTTCTTTGGCCCAGTGTACCCTGTGCTAAATAAGATAAAAAGGGAAGCATTGTGAAGCACCTTTTCAAACAATAAAAGTCATTTGGAAATTAAAATGATGTACATGTTTATTTGCGATAAAGCAGGTAAGTAAGATCTGAATTACTTGATCAGATCACCCAAGACGCATGTTAATGTCAGGTGTGAACAGAACCTAAGAGTAATGAATTAATAACAATGCTTGCCTGAAAGCTTTGGCATGTGCTAGACACACTATTTTCAGATGTTCATAAAGAAAGTAGAACACAGTGCAATATAAAAATATAAAATTCCTTTGGCAAAAAAAGAAGTAACGATAAAGAAGTTACTCAAAAATACCAACAAAGTGGCTAAAATGCACTTTGATAGAAAAATATAGTCTCTGTTCTCAACATAAATCTTAAACTGCTATGTGCTTGACAGAAAGATTATTTATATTCAATATCTGCTTCAAAAAAAAAAAAAACAAGCTTGTTTCCATCATCTGAACCGACTGATCAGCAAAGCCAAGTCCACTGCAACCAACAGTGCAAGGGATTCAATTACTTTTTTCTCCTAAAAAGTGGCATCATCTGTAAAACGTTTGTGAATAAAATGTGTAAAAATTGTCTGTTTGGGGATAAGTGGATCTACATAAAGAAATTTGTTCTAAAATTAGCTAAGTGCTACATTCCAACAGTGAGAAATCATCTATTAATATGCGCTTTCACATAATAAATTCCAGTTTGTTATAAAAACACAATATGAATGACATACAGTTCACTGAAGTATAAAAATGTGTACATGATGTGCAGTACAAAAGCAGCCATATACCCACAAAGGGAATGGCTTTCTCACCAGACTCACATTATTATTCAAATTAAGTTGGTAACCTTGGATTCAAATTGATCTGAATTTGAAGAAATAATGAAATTGGTAAATAAATAAATAAGGTAATAAATTACAAAGCTGAATAAATATTTTTTGGCAGTAATAAATAACATTACATGCAAAATACATTAGGCATCCTAGTCATACATTTCTCTATATAGTAATTTTCATCATTCTACTATAAAAGGGTTACTTTTCCTTTTTATGGCTAGAAGCAAGTCCACACGCTTGGCTTAAAAGGTGCTTTTGAGACATTATGCATTTTTTGCATTGACATATGGACACAAATAAGTAAATATAATGGCTGAGTGACTGTGGTCTAACTCATTTGGGAAGCCTTGGACTTGGAGACCTGCTAAAAAAACTGATGTGAAATAAATAGGATAATTGCTGAATTATGTCAATCAACATATTAATATAAAAATGATTCAAATTGACCCACTGGTCACTGTCTTCATGTAGACGTCCTCACATGGAGGTGTTTGGGCAATTCCCATGCTCTGTGTGTTCTGCCTTGCCTTTTAACCCTTGGCTAGGGAAGACTGTGTTCGTGTTACATGTGGGGATCTTGTTTGGCTGGACAGTTTTAGCGTATGCAGAGCACCAGTCTCGATCAAAGATGATCTTCATTTGTTCCACTAGAGTGTTCCCCTCTTTCTTATTCCCCACCTCAGTGATGACCAGTCCAGCTCCTGCATTGTAGATAAATTCATTCCCCACCCAATCTAAATTCCCTGGAGAGCCAAAAACACAATCACAGAAAAAAGGAATTAGTCTTTGGTATCTATTAGTTCCTTTACATTTTACAGTCATTCATGGCAGAGACTGTGATTAGTTCACAAGCAGTCCTTTATGTAGTGTTACAATGTATGGTATGTATGAAAAGACATCGGAGTCTTTTAAATGTGCCCTTTGTCTGTTTGTCACCTGAATTCTGGCATGTGGCTTTTTGTTTTGCCTGTGTGGAAAATGTTTAATACTTTTAAATATCAACCTGGCTAAATACAGCAGATATAAATCAGCCATTTGTCTGAATCTGTCACATTTTACTGTACATAATAACAGTTATAGTGTGTGCCGTCCTATAATATATATATATATAAAGAAATATGTGTGTATATATA
>JBBPDA010147752.1:0-12520 GCA_037974385.1 Arnoldichthys spilopterus
AGAAAACCTATGGAGGGAGCTGAAGCTCAGAGTTGCACAGAGACAGCCTTGAAACCTTAGTGATTTAGAGATGATCTACAAAGAGGAGCGGACCAAGATTCCTCATAAAACGTGCGCAAACTTGGTCATCAATTACAAGAAACGTTTGACCTCTGTGCTTGGGTTTTGCCACTAAGTTTTAAGTCTTTTTTGTTAGAGGGTTCAAATACTTATTTTACTCAATGAAATGCAAATCAGTTTCTATCTTTTATTTAAAGATATTTTTAAAATTTTCCTTTTGATGTGTTATCTGTCACTGTTAAAATAAACCTACCATTAAAATGATATTGTTCTAAGACTTTTCATTTCATTTCAACTTACAAAATCAGCGAGGGGTCAAATAATTATTTCCTCCACTGTATGTAAACGTGTCAGATCTTGCCAAATTACAGAACCAGGGAATTCAGAACAGGCTGTTTTTGCAGCTTAGTTTTCATATATATATTTCGTATGGTCTGGGGAATGAAAACAAAGTTTTGAAACTTTATCAGTTTAAATACTACATTTAACTTTATTAAAATATGTATTAAAATCTTTTCTCCTGTGAGGTAGTTGAATGGGTAGTTTGAACATGTCTCAAGTAAAGTGCTTTGAATCAAAGCGGCTCACTTGTAAGTATGTTTTAAATGATCTGGACCCTGTAACACTTATTAATCAGCAACTGCTGTAAATGTTGAGTATCTTCTGTGAAAGCAATGTAATGTGTACTGGTGGCAGCCATTGCCTAGTGGTTGAAGAAGAGAGCCTGTGACCTTGGACAAGGCACTTAACCCCTGAGTTGCTCCCCCAGGTGCACGTGTGCTGCTGGCAGGTATTATGGATGGGTTCAATTCAAAGGACAAATTCACTGCTAAATGTTCAGAGCGTGTGGGTGACACAAAATTGGACTTTCACTACACTCATGTAGGTGAAATGCTGAGACAAAGTGTAAAGTGTGTCCAGCAGTAAAAAACAGTCACATATAATCTTGTTTCACAAGATGTATTGAACACCTAAATTACTAGAGTAAATGAAAACAGTCATTTCATGCAATCCATTCATTGTCAGTGTGCTCTGTCTGGGCTGTCTAAATAAAAATAAGATGATATTTGTCAGGAATGGTCAACCATAGCATCCTGTGCTTGCAGTGCAATGTGTGTTAGAACAGCACTTGCAGCACAATGTAGCTCGGCAGGCCCCTTTTCCATCTACAGCACAATACATTATTACAGCACCTGGGGGTTCTGAACAGAACAGACTTTATGTCTGTACCAGCTTCTTGTTCATAATTCTTTTGTGCTCTTTTCAAGGTACTCATTGCGAGGAGACACAAAGAAGTATTTCTCTATTGGGAAGTACTCAGGAGAGTTGAAGACAGTGCAGGCCCTGGACAGAGAAGAGAACAGCACCTACACCATGGAAGTGGTGGCAGAGGATGGACGTAAGAAACAATTCATTATGTAAGGGATAATATAGAGAGATGGGGTCTTTTTTTATCCTAAAGGGGTTTATTTTTCACTGCACTATAAATTATCACACATATTATATGATAATTTCCTGAAATGGAAGGAAACTTAAAAGAAAAATTTTAATATTTCATTTTAATACATTTATTGTCATATTTCCATTGAGCAAAATTGCCCTTCAAGCAAATTGAATTTTAAGGATGCTTGGATTATCACAATGCCCCAATTACACACTGATACCATACCAAGCCAGCTAAAGGAAGCTAACAATGTGTAGCCTCCTAAGATGGTTGAGCCTTTGGCCCAAAAGTGTTTAGTGAAGTGAAAAGCTGTCATTGTGAACACACTCAAGCATCACAACAAAATGTGACCTCTGCATCTAACCCATCACATGTGGAGCAGTGGGCAGTTATCAACAGTGCCCAGGGAGAAGTGAAGCACAATGCTAACTTGCTCAAGGGTACCTCAGTGGTGCCCAGGCCAGGACAAAGGCAATGTCCTAACCACTAGGCCACCACTGCCCACTTTTTTTTTTTACATGTGACTCCCAATGCTAGTCATGCATAAGCACTGGAAAAGCTACTGTGCAGGAGAGCTGCATTCTTTTGTGGCTTTTTCACAGGCAAAGCTGACTTTTTTCTTCTGTTTCAACTTGTTTACATTTTTCTGTTTGTTTTCTGAAAACTGGACCTGCTACCTCAAAGGCCCTGGATTTCCATAAATATTGAAATAGATGGTAAAAACTTTCTATTTTATTGATCATTGTATTGCATACGTTCTCACCAAATCACTCACCATGGGTTTCTGTTACAATAATGGGCAGAAGATTTGTGGAATGATATAAAATGTGTGAATCAGAAGCACAAAACTGTCACAAGTGGCAGCAGCTATCTTTTTCAGCAGAAAGGCATACAATGCATAATATAACAAAAAAATTTTATATGAAAATAATAAACATTTTTACATAAACTGATGAATCTCTTTGCAAAACTGTCAGAGACCATTATTTAATTTCCAAAATGGTCAAAAAGTTATTAATTTTGCTGCATCAGATTAAAGCTGAAATAAAGAAAAAAGGTGAACACACTAAATACTGAATCAACTCATATGTTTAGTTGTTAAGAGCGTTGTATAATTTTCTGGTAAATATATGTTTTGACTGGAAAGGTAATAATTGAAAGGGCATTCTCTTATGTTCTAGCTCCAAAAAACAATAAAAACATTTCTACGTTTAATGTAAGTCAATGCAAATGCTATTATATTTTAAGACTCAAAATGCAGAGAGCTGCTGACATTTGGAAATGATGTAGAAAACCTGTATCTGGCAGCAAGAAAATGCAAAAAGAAAATAAACATAACACATACCAATTTATATGTAAATGTATATATTTCATCTTAATCAGACTAATTTATCTGATAAAATTATTCAGTGAGATTGTAGCCTTTTGGGTTTTTTTTGTAAAAAAAACATGACAGTTCAATGTACATAAGAACACACACAGATGCCGAATCAACAGCCCTCGCATGTCTGTATGATGTGGGCTTCCTCAGTACAGCTGAGACACTTGACATTTCAGCTTGCAGGGACTGTGACGGCAATGATAGTGAAAGTCAATGTGAGAGCTTGTTTCGTATTCAGGACCACATCCTCACATAGTTACAGAAATCTCAGTGTGGAGCACGAAATACATGAGTCACTTGGCTAAAATGCTTTAGGTGGAAGAGAGGAAACAGCAGCATGTGTATGTGTTGTGGCTGTGTACCTGAATAATATACAAAAAAAAGATATGCAATTATCAGCAATTCCAACATTGCTTGCTCACACACACTTATGGAGCACATGGTGGTGGTCAGTGGTTTTGCACTGTGGAGAAATGAATACAGTCCTCTTGTCCCCTGTTTTTTTATGCATTTAATGCGTTTTTTAAAGGAGATACAGATAGACAAACAGAATTACCCTGACAGGCAGTAGACACAAAATGGTGGCTGCAAAGCTTTATTGAGTTTGTTCCCTGTCTTTATATTTAGACAGATTGGAAATCTGCTTTTAGGTTATTGTCTATAAAGCTACACTTTCTGCCCTGGTCAGCCAGAGGCCACCAGCTTATGCTGGATCTCTCTGCTTAGTCCACACAGCTGTTAATGCAGACTGTGGCCAATCCATGACCAGAGGTTAATGCCTGTTTTAGCTGACAGAGGGACACTTTAAACTGCCTTAGTCTTGTACACTTCAAGTATAGAACAATATATCCATACAAATCAGTCTGCAGAAACACCTCTCTTGCAGCTGCACCACACTTGTGTATATTTAGAGACTGCAGCCCATGTACTGATGTGTCAGCCACAATTTAACCCATGCCAGTCTCCTGGTCCACCCAAGAACTGGTTGGTGTATACATTCATTAGCCAAAACATTAAAACCACTGACAACTTGACCAAATAACACTAATTATTTAATTATTTCTGCTACAGTAGCACCTGTCGGGGGATATATTAGACAGCAAGTGAACATTCAGTTCTTGAAGCTCGTGTGTTGGAAGCAGAAAAATTTTTAGAGATTGAGTCAGAGCATCTCTAAAATGGCAGGTCTTGTTGGAGCTTCTTAATATGCAGTGATTAGTACTCTCCAAAAGTGATCCAAGAAAGGACAACTGGTGAACCATTAACAGGGTCATGAGTGCCCAAGGCTCATTACTGTACATCAGGAGTCATTAGAAAAGCTGCAGTAGCATAAAAATGTTAAAGCTGGTTCAGATACAAAGAGGTCAAAAGACGGCATCACAGTCACAATTTTAATTTTACTTTATTTCTTTATTTTACTGCACAATACTACATTACTTAGCAAAAAACGTGTTTTTACTCTAAACCTTATTGGAAGTGGTCACAAAGCTGTAATAAAAAAATGCCACATTTTTTATTTTTGACAGAATGGAATATTTCAAAAAGAGTGATTCAGGTTTTAAATTGTGAACACAGCCTAACTTCTAGGGGAATAAACACCACTAAGATTCAAAAGTAAAATTGTAATTGGAGGGTTGAAAAATGCCCATATTCCCAGATGGGCAGTGGTGGCCTAGTGGACATGCCCATATAACTTGAGGGTTGCAGGTTCAAGACCCTGGGTTGGGACTTAAACCTGCGATCTTTAGTTTACAAGGGAAAATCCTAACCACTAGGCCACCACTGCCCAAATAACTCAAGGTCAACACCAGTATTGTGGTCAGAACCTGACTAATGATGAATGGAATAGATGTTGGCTAACAAATTGTGAGTGGAACAGATGGATCATAATCTGTAAATACAAACGTACTGTATATAATATAACTGTAAAGAAGGTGGAGCAGTGAGTGTAAGTACAAGGTAGGGTTTCTGATGAAGTGGACATTGATTTTATATTGACCTAAAATAGTTCCCAGCTATACAGTGTATGAACAGGGCCAGTAGTCAGCTATGTGGTAAGTGTGTTCTCCATCCTGCAGGTAACTCATCATTGTCTGCCTCCACTCTGGTCACTGTGCATATTTTGGACGTGAATGATAACAGCCCAGTTCTGGTTGGAGACTACTCATGGAAGTATTTGTGCACTCCACGATGGGAGGACCAGGCCCTGGTGCTGGCATCTCGGGACAGTGATGGTCCACAGCATGGTGGCCGGCTCAACTTCTCTCTCCGCAGTGATCCTATGGTGCGCCGCAACTGGAAACTGACACCCATCAATGGTGGGTCACCTTGTTTGTAGTCATCCTCAGGCTTATTAATCTACACAGCATATTGATTTGTACTGTAAATTAACATGGCCACATCTATCTGAATCTCACTAGTTATACAGTGAATTATACTTACATATGTACATATGCACCAGCTGTTATCAGTCCGAAAGAAAACACATTTCGTTTATCAAGCTAAATGCTAGCTAGTTACCAGTAGCAAGCAGTGGTGTTCTGCTCACCATGACAAGAATGAGCTTTTCATAGCAAGATATAGACACTGCATTAAAAGAAGTTTAGGAGGTTTGTGTTGTTCTGCTGAGCATCAGAAGCTGTGTCATTCTGCTTTGTGGCATCTAAATGAGTGACTGAGTTATGATAAAATGTTTTATTGTTTTTATTTATGGTTTTATTCATGTTTAACACGTTTAAACAGCCTATTATAATTACAAAATCCATTATCCCATTAAATTAAAGAATGTTATGACTTTTAAAAATAAGATTAATATCAAATAAGGAATACCAACATAATGCACATAATTAATTCCTTAATCCAGACCTAGTTTTGGTTGTTATGCATGATAGAAAACGTGGTGGTTCAACCATTTAAACAAGTACATTCATTGATATTGAACTAGTGGCAGACTGAAAAGTGCGAAAGTAAGAAAACTGTGTTAAATAAAAGAAAATGGTTATTGGCTATGGTGAAACCTACCAGACATCTGAGCAATAGCTAAAAGTCTGGCTTGAGAGGCTGTCTTGCCATTTCTTTAGTAAGTCAGGTCAACTGTGATGCTCTGAAGTCACGCAGACACCAGGGTGATTTGTTCTGGCTGACACTGTGAGTGAAATTAATTCGCAAGGCACAAGTGTTTCAGGCACGTGTAGGACCATCAGTTGAATCACGTCCATGTACTCGATCTTAAAAGCTGTCTCAACCCTGCTGACGCTTGCTAGGTTACAACGACCCTTTGCTTCACTGACGTCAGCCAGGATAAAAATGGAGATTCAGAAAATAACATTTCCAGTGGCAATGCGCCGATCCAGTAATCGAAACACGTCATCTGAATTAAGTCTAATGCAGACACCTGCCAGTCTGGCCGTGTGCAAAGAGTGGAGTATGTTGAAAGACGGTGTGGCTGGAGGAAATTGCCCCCCAACCCCCCACCCTCTCCTCAGACAGCTCAGGGCAGCCTGTAATAAGTGCAGTGGCTCTGTTCCTGCAGCTGTAAGCATCACTAATGTGACAATGCTCATTCTGGAGAACATGTTGACTTGGCTGGGATGACTGTGTTCATATCGATTCACTGAGTCAAATGTCTGTCTGTGCCTGCATGCCCTGTTCTTCCTTTTCTTCCTTTTTTTTCTTTCTTACTTTCTTTCTTTCTTTCTTTCTTTCTTTGTCTCTGTACTCTCTCTTTCTCTCTAACCATTTTCTCCTCTTTCCATTGTCATTAATGATGAGGCTTCTTCTCATGGCATGGGGCAATTATATAGACTTTAATTTGTGATGTCACAGCAGAAACCCCATTGGCTGAAAGTCTACATGTGCTGTTGGCATTAGTGTTCGCCTAATTACATTCACAAACAACCTGCAGCAAGGGTTATTTTCCCCCCTGTATGTTCTGACGTCCTGGCAGGTCTGTGACATGACGTAATGTACTGCACCCTCAAGTCCTTCGTTGCATCTTAACCTCTTATAAACTGTGTTCTGAGTGTTGTTTTCTCAGGGTTTTGCACTGTGCAGTGCTTTTAATGCAAATGTACATCTGCTGCTGTTTGCTCTTAGAAATAAAGAGTCTTATGGTTGTTAGCTTGAGGGTCAAATTTAAAGAAAAATCTTTAAGCTTTATGTGGAACTTCATTAAACGTCTTTCACACTTAAACATCAAGTTCACAAAAGAGTCCTTTAAGGAAATTAGCCAAAAGGTTCTTTAGGCATAACTCCAAGGAGCCCTTTCCTTTATCTTTGAAAATACAGGTTTCCTATAGCCCAAACGTCCATGCTGGATAAAAGTGCACCTAATAAAAGCATGTGTCAAGAAACAGCACCCACTTTGAGGTTACTACAACTATGTGTAGCTGAAACTCTGGCAAGAACATAAATGTTTTGAACAAAAGAAAGTGCAATGGTTTGAACCAACTACAATAAAGCATTGGGTAGTTGCCCCCCAACACCCAGCACTAAAAATGAGAAAGATGTTGCTAGCTTAACATCACTGGTTGCTGTTAACAGCCTCTTTTTAAATAACACTTTACATTCATCATAAATGGACATATACTGCACTCACTAGAGCAGCCTTAGCAGGTTATCAGAACATTAACAAGCTAACATGCTAATGCCCCCAAAATAATACAGACTTCAAGTTCCAGTCTTTATAAATACAAACCCCATTTACAAGAAAGTTGGGATTTTTAAAAAAATGCAATTTAAACAAAAACGTGTGATTTTTTTATTTAACGTTTTGCTGATCAACTTAAATTTTTTTTATAAATATTAACAACTAAAGAAACTAATAGATGGAGGCATGTTTACCACTGTGTTACATCACATTTTCTTTTAATTACACTGTTTAGCCATTTTGGAAACTGTGGAGACAAACTGCAGTTTGTGGAATTTTGCCCACTATACATTTTTAATAAGAGACATATCTTGACTGCTTGTAGGCCAGTCAAGCAAACACACCCAGTGTCTATGAAGCAAGGCTATTGTAGTGCATGTAGAATGAGGCCTAGCATTGTCTTGCTAAAATAACAATGGACTCCCTATAAAAAGACGCCAATTTAACGGTAGAATATGTCTCTCTTTTGGTCTTTATGTCCGTCTGAGATGAGCTTGTGTTCAAAGAATTCAGCTGTGTTTGGGCATAAAATGATTCTTGGCAAGAGACAGTGTGTCCTCTCTGTGTTGAACTAAAATTAAAATCTCCATAACAGAGATCAGACTTAGACAACAGCCCCACTTAGTTTAACTCACCATGAGTACTGACATATTCCAACACCTTAAATTACTCTTGGAAATAATAATAATATTGAATAACATTTGTTTCAACTAGTGGTGACTTAGTGGTTAGGACTTTTGTGAGCAGATGGTCGCAGGTTCAAGTCCCGACCCAGGTACCACTAAGGTACCCTTAAGCATGGTACCGTCCTGCTACACTTCTCCCTGGGTGCTTTATGTGGCTGCCTGCTGTCTTTTGTTATGAGTAGTCTTTTAGAACCATACACTTTGCAGCACTACAAGGCTATCAGTTTGTTTCTACTTTTCACAGTCTGCAGTCATGTGTTGTTCACTTTGCTTTGAGCAACTGTGGTAACAGAAAACTTGACTTTAAGGGGATTTGCCCCAGGCCACCACTTAACTCTGATTCAAGCAAACCTTTTTTCATGTATTACTACAATTCTATAAATCATGTAAGGATGTTACAAGGATGTCAAGTATTTAACATATTATTAAATGATTTATCATAAACTGATCAATCATCTTGAAAAACCTGACCAAACAAAATCTTTCACAATCAACACAACTAGTGAGTATGCTCTAATTAAGTCTACATTGCACTACAAAAACTAGCTTGTAAAAGCCTTTTGTGGCTTGTTGATCTCACTGTTTAGCTGAAACAAACAGGTTACTCATTGTTTTTGCTCTGTCTCCTGTCAATCAAGCACAAGAACAAATTGCTTAAAGTCTTGGCTCAGACGTTTTCAAAGTCCTTGCTCTGCAGTATGGGATCAAAGCACTTCAAGCACAATATGAATGACTCCAATAGGCTGCTGCTGTGTTGCTTAGAGACAAGTAAGAAAGAGTTTGTCTTGATAAGAACTATTCATTCCTTCCAGTAAAATGCAGTCAATTGTGCCCACAAGGCCACCCAGCCTCGTCTTCAACCTCAAGCCCAACTGTAGATTTTTAATGGTGTACTGTTATACCATCTCTGTCCAAGCAAAAACAAGTATGTCTAAAATTGCAACTTTACAGGAGAAGGCAAAAGCGATCCTTATTTCATTTACATTTACATTTTTACATTTTATTCATTTGGCTGACGCTTTTATCCAAAACAATTTCCAGGACAGAGGAAACAATCAAGTATTAGCGCTGCACAGGGCAACACTGAGGTGAGTGCTACAAGGAAGTTCAACGCATTTCTCTTAATTTTAAAATATATAAAAACAGACAGCAACTACTACAATAAATACATATGCCAAGTGCTTACAATAACTACAGACAGCAACTATTACAATAAATCCAGATCATAAGAGCTACAGTAAACTAAGTGGAACATTACTATCTGGGGACATTTAGTCAGTTATTAGGTACAAATAGTTCGTATGTGACCGATAGGGTTATGTGCTGAGGTGGGTGTGGAACAGTTGAGTCTTGAGACACTTCTTTAATGTGGAGAGAGACCCTGCAGATCTAGTGTCACTGGGAAGCTCATTCCACCATTGAGAAACAATGTAGAAGAAGAGTCTAGAGTGGTGTTTGATTCCACGTGGCGATAGAATCTCTAACCACTGGTCCCTTGCTGATCTAAGTGATCTGGTGGGTATTTCTAATATAAGTTACTGAAAGAAAATTTTAAAACAAGTGATTCTAGAGCATTTCTATTGATCTGTTCATCTGCTCACCTGCTGCATATTCCTAAACCAATATATATTTATACAACCACCTGTATATTTGTCTATACTGTACATATACACCTCTATACCTCTGCCCACTTTTTTCTTATTTATAGCATTTAAATGTTGTGCATGCGCATTCTAAATAGACATATTCACCTATAAATCAATGCCCAAATTTAGCCAATCAATTTAAATGTATAATGTTTAAAAGTTTGGATTGTTGTTTTTTTTCTAAAGCTAAGATGCTAATGTAATTATCAAATGAAAGTCATCCAAAATATTTTTATCTCCTTGATGGTCCCAAGCAAAACAAAAGAAGCAACTTCAGACAGCTGATCTTAGCTGATGGACAATGTAGTGTCATTGACAGGTGAGACTAGACTACATTGTGCTGAGTGGTGAAGGGAGAGTGAGGCCTGTTCAAATTCCTATCCTTATTCCTGGGCCTCTTATGATATTGGCTGATAGATATGTGGCAATACAAAAGGTGAAGAAGCGTTGACCCTATCATGGGGAAATCGCGAAGGATGGCCGTGACATCACCAAGGACTGAACTTGCGATCTTGTCAATGTTAGGGCCAACACTTTGGCTGCACAGAGAGGTTCTTTAAACTCCTAAAAGTTTCTTTCAACGTATGCTCTCAAAAATCATCTTAAGAAACATCCTTTTAAAGGTTCCTAAGGGAACAAAGATTAGTTCCTGTATTCCATAGCTCCAAAGACTTCTCTTTGGCACCTTTGTGGGATCCCTTTTGAAGTGAAGCCCATGTGTAACATACTCCTCACCTCTGACAGCAGAGATACAAGCAGGAGATATGTTGCAGTTTCAGTTCACTCTAGCGTCATCACAACCTCTCCACTCCCACTAACCCACTAAAACATTAAAGAACATTGGTGTCAAAGGACAGCAGGGGGCTTTTAGGAAAAGTGATAACAGCCCCTCTTTACTGCACTGGGGTCCTGCTTCAGCGTCACCCAGCTATGTCACCCCAGGCCTGATTAGATACAGGTTTGGCTCATTTGTCCCTGTGGGTTTTTTCCTCGAGCTGTAGCACCATAAGCAATAGAAATGAAACCCTCACTCACTTCTCATCAAACTGTTGATGAGCTAAAGCAATAGCGTAACATATTCTACAAATGTGAGTCACACAGCCATTATAACAGCTAACTGCTAGGAACATTAATGCTAATCACTAACATCTCTTTTATCCCCTTACTGCATAGTGTTACCATATGGCAATAGGTTTCTGTCTACTAAATAAAAAAGTCTTTTTTTTTCGTAAAAGTAAAGGCTTTATGTATAAAACATTTTCTGATCAGGTACCTGAATAGTACTTGTATCAGTCTGGGATCTGAACCGGCAACCTTCAGGTTACAGGGGCAATGGTTATACCACCACTGCCCTAGTGTAACAGTTTCTGTTATCATAACAGAAGCTCATGGTGTCCGATTTGGTAAAAACACGAGCAATAAAATGAGCAAAACATAAATGTTCCCATTGGTTTCATTAATGGAGAATATGGACCTGGAAAAGAACAGAAAGGAAAACTATCAGAGAAAGAAGAAAGGCAGCTCTGTGTGTGACAAAGACATAAATGAGCACTGTTCTCCAGTGCAGCAGCTTTCACAGCACCATATAGGTTCTTACATATGAATATTGATGGGAGATTCTGACACTTCTTCAGACTAGACTACAGCCCTGTTTCCAACATTTAAGGCCCAGAATTAGACACCTACAAATGTCATTACCGTAACTACTCAAGCCCTTCCAGAAACGTTACAACCTCAGTTGCCAGGCACTGTAAAGTTAATGTTTAAGTGGGCAGTGGTGGCCCACTGGTAAGGACCATGCCCTTGTGAACCAAGGTTGCAGGTTCAAGTCCTGACCCGGGCACCGTTGAGGTACCCTTGAGCAAGGTACCATCCCACTACAGTGGTCCTGGTTGCTGTTGATAGCTGCCTGCTGCTCCATGTGTACACCTGTGATGGGTTAAATGCAAAGGTCAACTTTTGTTCAATTTGTCATGTGTGTTCACAATGACAAATAGTCACTTTCACTTCATCTAATAGTTTAAGTTTTTAAAACCAGGGTGCGAAATACTGGGAGTCTTGAAAAACCTTAACAGCAAAATTAGCTGTTTGTTTGTTTGAGGCATTTAAGCCATGGCTCTTTTTGTCATTCTGTTGTTGCACACTGGTAGTGGGGACACTCCCAATTCCTCCAATCACTGGGTGTTTTGCCACACTGCACTAAAGCCTCTAAAAATTGTTCATTCAAGGATCCCTTAAGCCTTCTTAACACATTTATTTAAGGCTGTTTTTCAGTCACTAGACACAAATTCAAGTTTGATCGGTGATCGATAATCACTATGCTACCACCACAATGGCCAGTCTCCAATGAGATATCTATCCTGGATATCTAGGCTAGACCCAACTACAGCCAGATATCTAGGCATCTGACAGAAAGAGGCAGGGGACGTTCACCTTAGCTCAAAAACAAACATGACGGAGAGCATGGCTGCATCACAGTGGACTTATCAAACTTGTCAAAATTTAATGACTTACCGCCAGCTCTCTCTCCATACTGCCCTCGTGTGCTGATCCATTTTTTTCAGCCTTTCTTTTTCCCTTTGCAAGGATTTTCTGAACTTATGATTGCACAAACAGTGCTTGTTTTTGTTGGATGACCATTTTTCAACTCCTGTT
>JBBPDA010147818.1:0-20167 GCA_037974385.1 Arnoldichthys spilopterus
TTTTTAAATATTTGATATGTTTTCTGTATTCTATTCTGAATAAAATATGGGTTTATGAAATGTTTTTATCAAAATGTGGATTTGGTGTTGTTGAATGTAAGTTCTAATCCCTGCAGGAAATCGGCCCATAGTGGAGGTTTTGTAGAGTGTTCTAAAGCTCTTTTTGCTTGTTTTCTAATATTCTGTTGTTTCTGTAATCATTTCTTAATCTGGGTCAGTTTTGTCAATTCAGTGTAAGGAAAGTTGAATTAGAAAGATGAGCATTTTTAGGACATTTTAAAACTAAGCTCTCATTTAAACAGCTCATTTAAAAAGCCAGTTGAACCTCTTGCTTCTGAAGACTGGGTGCTGTTCAGTTAATCTCTGCCTGTTTGCACAGGAGTCATAAAGTGAACAAGTTTCCATCTGTTCACGCAAACCAGCACAAGGCTGCGTTTTTTTAACCAGCACCTCGCCCACTGAGTTAAAGGAGCTTTTCAGTTGCAATATCCAGAGGTTCCAAGGGCTTAACAGCTCCTTCTGTGTGTGCACCCACTGTCTGACATTATATCTGGGCATGGTTTTGGATGTTTTGTTCCAAGGCACATGGTGTGCTGTTTGCCTATTTCGGTTTATCAGTACCATATGAGTTTGCACTTCCAGTTCTGATGGTGCTGCTCTGGAGGAAATGAATACAGTATCTGTGAGGTCATAAATTATCATACAGGCCCACACGTCCTGAGGTTTGAATGTGGAACATATATGGGGGAATGGTTTTCTTATGAAACAAGGCCAGTTACAGCTGAAGATAAGCTGTTTTGCAAACTAGTTATCAGGCAAGACAAGCTAAGAAGGCATCAGAGACTTCAGTGCAGTGTATACATCACTGTAGCAGTACTGACCCAGGCTGCTGACCCAAGCATAGCTACATAGAGGACAGGGGGACAATTGCATTAGGGCCATTGCCCTACATGTAGATACTGACACAAGTTTCCACTCATGACTTACAGAAAGATTCAGCTTGTTAACATAATTTACCAGTCAACTCCAAAATATTAAAAGACGAAAATGGTTACATTTACATAATATATAAATTTTACACTGATCAGCCATAACATTAACACCAGTGACAGGTAAAGTGACTACCATTGATTATAGAGATATTTTATTACAATGGCACCAGTCAGAGCAGTGTAGTATATTTGGCAGCAAGTGAACAGTCAATTCTTCCTGGAAGCAGGAAAAATGAGCAAGTGTAAGGATCTAAGCCACTTTGACAAGGCCCTTATTGTGATGGCTAGTTAGAGCATCTCCAAAACATCACGTCTTGTGATTGTTCCAGGTGTGCAGTAGTTAGTGCCTGCCCAATATGATCCATGGAAGGTCAACTGGTGAATCAGCGACAGCACCCAACATGTGGGGGATAAAGGCCAGCCTGTCTGGTCAAATCCCACAGAAGGGTTTAAAAAGGTTTAAAAAGGTTTAAAAAGTGAATGCTGACTCTGATAGTAAGGAGTCAGAAGCGTGTTTCGGCAGCATTGGGGGAACACACTCAGTATTAAGAAGGTGGATTTGATGTTTTCAGTTCTTACGATTTCTTTAAGAAAACCAGTCCTGGTGTTGCCACAAATGGCCATTCATTTTTAGTTCTATTTTTTAGTAAGTCGTAATACAGAGTATTGTTGATGTGTTTTTTTTTTTCAGAAAAAGTTTGGTCATTTATTGATGTTTAGAGTTTAATATGTGGACAGTGGTGGCCTAGCGATTAGGATCTTGCACTTGTGAACAGAAGATCACACATTCAAATCCCCACCCAGGTACCACTGAGGTGCCCTTGAGCTACGGTACTGTCCCACTACACTGCTCCCTGGGAGCTTCTCATAGCTTCCTATTGCTCCATCTGTGCACATGTGATGGGTTAAGTGCAGAGGTCACATTTGAGTGTGTTCACGATGACAAATAAGTTTCACTTCAGTTATTTGCTACGTTAGCCTTGCAGCTCCAGTTCTAAACTAAAGAAGCAAATCTTTGACACTGATCATGTCTTGGTTGATTGACTATGTCTGTGAGAAATTGAAAAATTGTGTAAATTGGATTTTCTTTTGCCAAACCCTTAACAGCTCAACACAGTTTGAGGGAACCATGCCATTTAGTTTTCACAATCCAATTTCCCAGCCTTTTTTTGAGCAAAACTAACGAAGCGAATTTTGACACTGGGATATTGAGAAAACTTTGAAAAACTGACTGATTCCTTTAACATGACTTACAAAAGCAATCATCTCAATTTCAAGACTTTTTGATATATTTTTATTGTACACTTTTCACAGAAAGAAGAAAGCTGGGCAGCTCAGATCTTCCACTGTGGGAGCGTTTTCTTCAGGGACCTTCAGAGAACATCATGAGAATCTTTCTCATGGACACAGATGAAGGAGAAGTTAGCATGGAAGTAAGCTTAGTTCTACCATGCCCTATACTATATACCATGGATCCATCCATAGCAACTTATCTCTGATTGACTTTTTAATTGGTTCATTAGGTGGCACAGTATGTTAATTTAGAACTGCCCATTCTTCATGGAGTTCTGCTGAAGCTGCAAGAGGAGGAGAACCAAGAGATACAGCACATTGTCTCAAAGTGAGTCTTACTGAGAAATGCATCTGGAAATGTATTAAATGTTTATGTCCAACAGTGTCTGCTGTTTTTAATGAGTGGATTTGGTTATATTATGGCGCACCCATTACTGACACAAGTGTTCAATTGCACACACACATCTTGAAGATCTGTAATCTTTAAAGAACTTTTAGAAGATTGAAATGTTCTGGACCAGCCACACATAAATTCATGTATAAAGCCAGATGCCAGTTAGAAGGATATAACTGGCTGCTAATACAGTAAAGTGTCCATTAGGACCAATGGAAGATAAGTTAAATCCAAACTGATGCCACAGCCATCCATGGACACATCTGTGCATCTGGCCTTGCTCTCTCTGGGTGGGTGGGGTTGGCCCTCCCTGTTCCCCAGGAGCATCAAACTGTCCAATAATTTCATGTGACTTGAAGGAAGCCGATAGTTGCCTTCACCCTTCCAGTGGTGGTGGTGGTGTTCTGTGGTTATGGAGTCATAGCTAGCAAGTGGTTGGAATTGGACATGAATAAACTAGAGCAAAAAAGCAAAATAAACACTTAAAGGCCAAACTGACAGTGTAACTGATTGTATTTTGAACAAGTTACCTACATGAAACTCATGATAGATGGTAATGATGTTTTCTTTTATCATGCAGGTACAGGCAGCAGCACATTCTTCTGTCACACTGCTTGACTTCAAAAGTAGCATCCAAGACAGAGACGGCTGTGTAAATCAAAGCATTGTGAGAGACTGTAATCCTTTTTTCAGCAACTAGAAACTATGACTTTTTATACTATTGCATATAATGTATATGCAGTTCTTTTTTTGTGGTCATGTATTTTAAATATTGGAACAGATTGAATTTTCTGTATCTCTAATTTCTTTGATGATGCATTTTGTTGATCAACTTGTGTCGATCAAGATTGCCACGTTGCGATAATTTATAGTGGAGCATAATTAGGCCACGCCCACACCATGGGGAAAAACAGTGGTGCACTTTCCATTGATTTGCACTGCACATTTCTCTTTATTGTCTTAAAACTAAAATCCCAGTTATGCCAAAAACCTCTTGAGTGGTGTGGTTTCCGGTCAAATTTGATAACTGAAGACTTATGCTTTTAATAGATTCCATGATGCAAAGCAGAGCCAAAAAATTGCATAGTTACCTTAAAGCTATCAGGAGCACTCCCTAGGCCAATACTGTTCATGTCTGTGTGTGCAGGAAACACTTAGCATCATATATGTCAAAAAGTTCATTAATTCTCTACCTGAGATTTTGTTGTTAAAGGTTTGTAAATTATTGATGGCCCTAATACAATATTTAGGTTTGCTAGCTAAAGTACTCAGTCTATTGTGGATCTTCATGCTTGCAGGAACTTAAACGGCTTCCCCTCACCTATTTGTCCCATTCTAAAAAGCCTACTGGAAAGGGCCTGTGTTGAATAACATTGTAGTCATGGTTTGACATTGTTCACTGTAAGCAGCTGATTTCTAATGTTATCATTAGTCTACAACCATGTTTTTGCACTGCCAGAGTCTTTAGTGCTGATGATATTGTTATATTCTATTAGTGGGCAGAAGTGGCCTTGTGGTTAGGACAATGCCCTTGGGACCTAAAGAGCGCAGGTTCAAGTCCCAGCCCAGGCGCTACTGAGCAATGTACCGTCCCACTACACTGCTCCCCGGATGCTGTTGACAGCTGCCCGCTGCTCCATGTGTGCACGTGTGATGAGTTAAACGCAGAGGTCAAATTGTTTGTGGTGCTTGAATTTGTTGACAAATAGTCATTTTCTGAATTTTTACTGAATTTTGGTATACAAAAGGGATGATGGTGGAGTCCAGTCAGACTTAGTTTATCTCCATATCTGGCCCTTTCTTCTGGAAAAAAGGGTACTGAAGTATTGGTGACATTATATGCTAAAGCTCAAGCTTCAAGACACCCTCAATTTTCCATTCACTCCCATTCAACTTCTTTTTTCCCCACAGAGGATGTGGTTTTTCCTCCAAAGATGCATTGCACACACCCAGGACCAGACAAGTCTGGAAAACACAGTAATGTAACATGGAATACAGTATATTTTTGTAGCCATTTTCCATCCTTTTGCTTTTCCCGTGGAGTCACACAGGGGCTAGAACAAGAGAATGTAGGGAGATGTGAGTTACAGCAAAGTGAGGCTCATGTTCAAGAAATAAGCTTAATAAGCAAATTCTTAATCAACACCAGGACAAAGTAATCTAAAGAAATTTACGCTTAGGCCATTCTAAGGTGCTTGACGATAACAGCCATTCAAGTTAGTGTAGAACTCAAGGCTCTTGGCTCATGAAT
Source organism: Arnoldichthys spilopterus (assembly GCA_037974385.1). Classification (NCBI taxonomy): domain Eukaryota; kingdom Metazoa; phylum Chordata; class Actinopteri; order Characiformes; family Lepidarchidae; genus Arnoldichthys; species Arnoldichthys spilopterus. Next base: position 4,931 of record JBBPDA010147818.1, read on the forward strand.
AGAACTAGTCCTGTAATAAACATGTATCAGGAGGACAGTTTAATCAGACCTTGTTAAATGCTTCAGTGCCACTAAAAATGAGAGCAATCACCAGTACAGGTCAGCGTGCTGCTTTAAAAAAACTGATACCATTTTAGTATTACAAACCACAACACTGTCAAAAGTCTTGGTATGTGTGGTATAGAAGCCTGTATGTGTCAAAGACCAGGCAGGAAAGTGTGTTTGATGTGATTAGTTTTGATACTTCAGAAAATGACACGATATATATATATTTTTTTACACCACTTGGTAATAGTCATGGTTCTCAAGTTTTGCATAACAGTTTTTGTTATGTTAAAATGATCAGATACTGTATGCTTTATCAATATCATACACCGATCAGCCATAACATTAACACCACCTGTCTAATACTGAGTAGGTCCCTCCTGCTACTTAACAGCTCTGACTGTGGTGCACTGTGTGTTCGGACCCCTTTCTATCAGAGTCAGCATTCATTAATTAAACCACAGTAGCTCTTCTCTGGGATCAGACCAGACAACCTCACCATCACTTCTGATGTGTATTAATGAGCCTTGGGTGCCCACAAACCTGTCGTCAATTCACCGGTTGTCCTTAGGTGGATCACTTTTGATAGTTACTGACCACTGCATAATGGGAAAACTCCACAACACCTTTAACTACAAAAATCAACTAGACATTGCAATATGTAAATGGGTATAAAGTGGCTTAGATCCTTTCACTCACCTATTTTTCTTGCTTCCAACATTAAGAACTGACTGTTCACTTGTTGCTTAGTATGTCTAAGCCCTTGGCAGGTGCCAGTGTAATGAGATGATACATGTTATTCACTCCCCTGGTTTAAATGTTCTGGCTGATTGGTGTATTTATTAATAATTTCTGTAACTTTCACCTACTACAATACACTCTTTACTGTAAGTGCTCTAAGTGAAGGGGAAAGTAGCAGAAATCCAGAAAAAAAAAGAAAAACGTGTTGCTTGGAGATGACTGGAAAAAAACATCTCATGGCAGTAAATGACTAATGGTGTTCCAGCTGGTGCCTCACCACAGACACTCTCCCACTCTGCTCTGCCATGCAAGCTCCAAACCTCTCCATAAGACATTCTGTCATTATAGACATAGAAATTTGTAGCTGAACTAAAGCTTTAATTATTGTTGGGCAGTCGTGGCCTAGTGGTTAGGACCTTGCCCTTGTGAATAGAAGATCATAGGTTCAAATCCTTGCCCGGGCACCACTGAGGAACCCATGAGTAAAGTACCATCCCACTACACTGTTCCCCGGGTGCTGTTGGTAGCTGCCCACTGCTCCATGTGTGCACGTGTGATGGGTTAAATGCAGAGGTCATTTCGTTGTGGTGCACTTTGTGATTGAGTGTGTTCACAATGACAATAACTTTTTTTCACATAATCACTAATGCTGATGTGTTTGTTGCCATCATCACTTAAACATGTATTCACCACAATAATGACAGAAAGTCGAGAGCGAAACGGTTTATTTCCATAACTTACAAATTCATTTGCATTTCCAAGTCTTACAAAATGTAGCTATGACATTTTCTCTACTTTTAGTATCAAAATATTATTTCCCTTCCAGAGGGAGCCATTCTGTTTTAGTACATCAATAAATCTTGGGATCATTCCCCACAACAGTTAAACACCATCCGAGAAAGAAGTGGCCCTTACATGCGCTCCAGCTGTAACATGTCAGTGTGAGTACAGTCTGTTCACACTCAGGTCCACACTAATTACACGATCACTTCCTACAAGACACTGTCTTCGCAACGTATTGGTCGTTCCTTGGGTTGTACTCGACCTCAAACTGGCACATCAGCTGCTAAACACAGTAAAAGAAGAGGTTTGAAATGAGAGTAAAGCATTAAAACAACTCTGTATAGAAAACAATGATTTAAAATATGATCAGATCAGTAACAATGCTTAAAAAATACCTTTCGTCCCAAAGCACAGTTGTCCAAATCTACCGACTCTGTTTTCAGACACTTCGTTTTTACAATGATCGCCTCAATCTTGAAGTTGATCACGTTGGTGACCTGCAGGCACAAGCACACAGTTGGCAGAGGCTGTTATTAGCTGGAGGTGTTTGTCTTATATTATCTTAAGTGTACATTTTAGAACCGGTCAGAGACGACAATGCTGGACCTGTGTTTGTGCAGATGTGATGTTTAGAAGCTTGAAGTACTTCTTGGCCTTAGATTTCATGTTGAACCTCTCCACAGCTTTCTTAGCTGCTTCTTGGACATCTGTTCTCTCAGGGAGGGCGTTTGACCAGCCTCCCAGGGGCTCCACGTTTACTTAAGGAGGAAAGGAAGGGAAAGCAAAGAGTTAAGAGACCTGAACTCCTTCTCAACAAGTGCCTAAAGCAGCAAGCTCATGCCTTTGTTCCTGTGTGTTTCATTAGCTCTTGTAGTATGAGAGCTGCACTGTCATGGACATTGTGAAAGTTCTGTGTAAGCGGAATTAATAATGATCACATTTCTGAGTGAATATGCTCAATACTCAGTAATGTGTATTTATTAACACATGTCCAGATGAAGATGACACACTGTCATTTTTTTATCAAAATTTTAGCACAGAATATGGCCTGATAACATGAATTGTTATAGAAATAATGTTACTGTGGTCTGACTAAGTGTGTTTAAAAAGTGATACCACAAAGTGTACATACGCTGATCAGCCATAATTTTAAATACTGACTAATATTGTGCAGCTCCCCCTCATGCAACAGCTCTGTCTGTGGTGCACTGTGTGTTATAACACCTTTTGATAATAGCAAAAAACTTTTTGTGCTACAGTAGCTCTTCTGTGGGATCGGACCAGTTTGGCTAGCCTTCACTTAGCAGTTGTCCACTTTTGGTACGGACTAACCATTGCTTACCTGAAACACTTCACAAGACCAGCTGTTTTGGAGATGCTCTGACCTGGCCAACACAATTTGGCCCTCAGATCCTTTCCCCATTTTTCCAGCTTTTGACAGATTAACTTCAAAAGCTGACTGTTCAATTGCTGCCTAATCTATCACACTCCTTGACAGGTGCAGTTGTAACAAATAGTCTGTGCTATTTACTTCATCTGTCAGTGGTTTTAATGTTGTGGCTGATCTCTCACTCTCTATATATAGTATAGTGTGCATGTGTAATATGCAGTTATATGCAAAAGTTTGGGTCTGAATCTTTTGGTTCAGAGGACACGTCTGATGCATTATGTTAAATTCAGCAAATACATAGAACCTGTGCATTAAAATTTTCAAGAAAAATGTCTTATGTGTCTTCTGTAAAAAAGCAACAAAATGTAATATAATTGGTGTTATTCAAACATTTGCATATAGCTGTATAGCAGCTCCAGAAAGTATTTCAACATCTAAAAATCTGTGTTATTTAAGGTAACAAGATGACAAAGCAAGTGAACTTTTTAAGTGTTTCAGAACATGGTTTGTGTAGCTTCTTCACAGACTTCTGCATGTTTGCACAGTCCTAAGCTCATGATCCCATCAATGGACATGAGTTCACCAACGCTACTGTGAGAAGAACAGCCCCAGGCTGACATTCCCATTTCAGCAACTTTAGATCAGTCTGGTTAGAATTTGTCTCCTGGCTTTCTCTACACAAACACTTTACCAGATTATTATATATATGGCCTATATGTGTGTGTGTGTGTGTGTGTGTGTGTGTGTGTGTGTGTGTGTGTGTGTGTGTGTGTGTGTGTGTGTGTGTGTGTAGTAAACTGGTATATATGTGTACATACACATAAATCAACAATTAAAAACAACAAGAAGGACCAAAATCCAAAAAAGTCAAGTCTACCCACTTGCTGTAATGATCTCCTCCTCCACTGGTGGTTGGGCTTGGCTCAGCTGGACCACTGAGAGAAAACCAAACAGCAGGACAAGGTACAAATCCATGACTGAAGTTGTGTGTTCTCTAAGGCTGAAATGAAGAGGGAGTGAAGGGAGTTCCTTTAGCTGGAGAATGTCAAACCAAGCTGATGGCTCACACCCTTTCTGGCAGGGCGGGTGGAGTGTGTGAGCCTTATAAAGTGCTAGACTAAGACTGCCTATGTGTGTGTGGGTGTGTGTGTGTGTGTGTGTGTGTACGCGTACGTGCGTATGTGTGAGTTTACAATGAGTCAACGGACTTCTGTCTGTGCGCATACGTATGCATGCGTGTGGGTGTGAGTTTGTTGGGAGAGGGAAAAATTCAGGGAAAAGCGTTAATCTTGTTATTGCCTTAAGCCTGTAGCCTGCTGTCCATAGCCACACAGCTTTAGTGGTTTGTGTGAGCAGCCTAACTGCTGGTAAAAACACAGGTGAAGTGTTCAGCGAGGAATAAAGCCAGCTCATCAAACATATCAGTCCAAAACTCTATGGTCGGTCGGTAAAAGCCTCTCGTTTTTTTTTTTTTGATGACATGCTGCCAAAAATACTTTAATGAGTCATGCCATTCCAATTGCCTTTCGCTTAGTCCACGTGCAAACACAATGTAGAATGTGCTGCACACCTCCCCATTACACAAAAGCAGAAGCAAAACAAGCAGTCCGCTGGTCACACAAAGGCCGGCCAATGCTGACACACCGGTACATCAACTACTAGCATGCTGCCTTCAGCTTTGTGTTACCTTATTCCAGCATGCAGTGCTCTCCCGTCCAGTGGCTCACACCAACAAGCTTGTTTTCCCACTGGAGCTTAAAATACCTTTCTTTGTTCTTGCTTCTTGGGTTAAATCAAAATCATTTTACCAGGTATGGAATAGACAGGAGAACCCCCAGGACCTTTTAGGTGTAATGATTTTTGAGAACTCAAAAAAAAAAACATGTCTAACTTTTACTAGGATATTATTACATTCTTGAACAGAAAATTGGTACAATAAGAAATGTTTGTAGGTAGATCTAGAGATATTAACATAAATCTCCCAAAAGAACACGCCCCCTTTGTCAGACTGAGTGGCCAAACATGGCTGCTTTTAGTAGGAGAATCTACAAAAAAGTTAGTAAAACAATGATCTGCTTAAATGTAAACTCAGTTAAAGGCCATGGATGGACCACTACTTCTCTGATAAACTGGAAGCATTACTGTCAAATCAGACTGTCTTAAATTTAAAGGTAAGGTAGATGGTGTGTTTTAGAAACATCCCACCAATCCAGAGAGAGTGATGCTAATTGTGCTGTCCTGGACTCTTGCTCTCAGATGGCTGTGGCACCATGGGGGTGCAATCTATATCCAATCTCTCTGAAAAACAAGCCAAGTTTCCCTCCATGCTTATCTAGGTCTTCAGGGACCCAAGGACTCCCCTCTTACTTGCCACCTTTAGTACCCCAAAGAAATAGACAAGCTCCTCCACCATCAGGAAGGCAGCTTTGCTACATCGTCTGAAAAAAATCATCTGAGAAAATAATACTTTTAACTTTCTACAAAATTGGGAATTTTTAAAATTATTTTTTAAAGATTTGTTATCCACTACCATTGACTTTAATCATTTTTGAGTTGCTGAAGATTTTAACATACATATTAATAGTCCCAAGGACAATTATGCCAAAGAAATCTGTGCCATAATAGATTTTGGATTCTCTCAGCATGTCTTGGGCAGTACACACTGTCATGGTCATGGGAGAAGGTTATCTAATAGAGTCTCACAGCTATGCGGTTCTTTTCTGATATAAAAGCTGCACTGCTCAGGACAGGAGGGCCCTCCAGTGTGTGATAAAGACTACACAGTTCATTGCAGGAGCAGCCTTTCCTCCACTACAGGACATTTGTCAGACCAGGGCCATCAAGATGGCCCACAACATCATCAGAGACAATACATACCTCCAGCACACACCTTTCACACTTCTGCCATCAGGCAAACGCTACAGAAGTGTGAAATCCAGGACAAGACTGACCAACAGCAAGGGTAATCAGGCTTGTGAATGACTCCTTAACACACTGACCATTCACACCAATGTGAACTGTCACACACCACCTCATTATTATAATGATCTGTCCGTTGTTTACAGTAATGCACTCTGTACTTTAGGTCTATCTTGGCTACATCTTGGTTTAGAGTGATGCACATTGCATTTTAATACCATCTTGGTGACCTTTAACTCTATTACAATGTAAAATATCTGTTTCCGCCATCTACCTGCTCCTCACAGTAATGCACAATACAGGGCAGTGGTGACATAGTGGTTAGGACTTTGCTCTTGGGACCTAAAGGATGCCCTACTGAGCCTTGAGGTACGGTCCCGCTACACTGCTCTCAGGGCGCTGTTGATAGCTGCTCAGGGCTCCACATGTGCACATGTGATGGGTTAAATGCCGAGGTCACATTTTGTTGTGGTGCTTGAGTGTGTTCACAATAGTTACTTTCATCTGGTCTTTTTATTTCATTGCACTGCCACATTCACATATTGCAATAATGTGCATCATACTTTATTAATGCTACACCTACTACCAGCTATCATCCACTGTGTGGATCTGTAATCTGTAGGTGACTTTATTCATCACTATGTTTTTATGTTATTACGTACTGAGTTAGTGTTAGTGAATGTACATTTTTGACAACGTAGGACTAGCAAAGTAAGAATTTCATTGGACAGTGTAACTGCTTGTTCCACTGTGCACATGACAATAAACTCTTGAATCTTGAATCTGTTACTGCTTGGTCCCAGTGCTGCTTTTGACACCACTAACCACAGACTTCTCATAAACCTGAACTGAGTTGGACTCTTTGGAATCATTCTAAAATGGTTTATTTCATTCTTACAGCGAAGAAACTACTTTGTGTTCTCAAAATATGAAATAATGTTTCTGAGAAAGTAACAACTTGTGGTGTGCTCCAGGGTTCAGTTCTTGGGGTGCTTCTATTTCAGTTATATATGCTTCCTCAGCCAAATCCTATGAGATATTTCACCACAGCTATGCAGATAATACTCAGATTTACTTGGCACAGTCTCCAAACAACTATGGTCCCATTGACTCACTTTGTAAGTGCCTTGAACACATTACTAACTGGACAGGACAAAATGTTTTGCAGTTGAATAATGATAAAACAATGATTATTTTATTTGGAAATGACTATGTGCGAGACCTTGTACAAGTACTAATGAACAATGATCTCAGCTTTAGCACTCATGTCAAAGCAGTTACTAAATCAACATGTTATCACCTTAAGAACATCAACAAGATTTTAGATTTTATAAACTAAACCAGACTAAACCAGATCTGGAGAAATGTACCTTTTACTCAAATGGTCTCTGGACCCCTAGAAAAGAAGCTTAAGTTGACTCAAAACACAGTAGAAGAAGGAAAGACATAACCCCATCCTTAAATCCTTATACTGGCCACCTGTATGTTACAGAACAGATTTTAAGAAGTTGTTACTGGTCTATAAATAGCTTAATCAGTCTGTTAGTACTGCCTAAGGTTAAAACTAAACATGGAGAAGCAGCTTTTATTTATTTTGCTGCTCTTAAATGGAACCAGTTGACCGAGAGCATTAGAAGAGCCCCAGCTCTTTGAATCCAAGCTGAAAACTTTCTTATTTCATCAGGCCTTGAATCTGCATAAATCTATAGTTTTATTTATGTCTTATTGATGTTTTTAATTTATTTTCTCTTATATCCTAATAATCAGATTTTTATTATTTATTTATTTATTTATTTATATATTTGCATATTTCTCATTTGTAAAGCATTTGTTGCTGTCTATGAAAGGTGTAACATGTAAATAGACTTGCCTTGCCTTGCCTTGCTTTAATCAGTGTCATAATACATACTGTTAAAACACTGCAGATGAACTGGTTTAATCCAGCACTAAAGTAAATCTGTGGCCTCAAATCTGGCCCTGGGACTGCCTAAGCTTATTGTGATGCAAAGCTAAGGTGAAATGCACTTAATGCATGTGGAAAACAATTCATTGCAGCAAATTCTTGTTTCTCAGTTATTTAGAGTCTGGAATCATTTGGATGAAGTGGGGGAAAAAAACATTCTACATCTTAAAGATCTATGTCTTTAACCTCTTGTAATGTCTTGTGATCACTTACTGTTAACAGTGATTTAGGATCCATTGACATCTTAAGGCATCGCAGAGAGAACCAGTGAAGATGAGGTGAATCTGTGCTTATCCCTGAGGCTCTTGCACTGAAATGACCCGACTATCTGGCAGACTTGTTTGAGCACTTACATGAACTCCTAAATCCCAGATACCCAGTATGACTTCTTTACCTATCTGAGCTACATACAAGATGGTTTATCTGCCTTGCCTGTTACACCAGAAAACTATGAGACATCACAACTTCTTGGATCATGAATTGTGTAACAATCTGGAATGTAATATGTGAAAATAGCACAACAGGGGGCTGCTGGAACTTTTGGGTCCTATTAAAGAGTATAACATTGGGCCCCTATTGTTATGGATGACCCAAATGAGGACCCTGTGTTTGTGCTTGACCCTTGTGCCTGTGTGTTTATGCTCACAATTACAAATAGTTTCAAAAAAGTGACTTAAGTTTGTAAAGTGATTTAGAGAGTAAGTTTATATTCCCACTCATCAGTCACCTGGTAGTACTTCATTGTTTGCGTCTATTCATTTTTCAGCCAGCAGATGGCAGCACTTCATCCCTGTCTCGCTCTTGCTCACTCCTCCCTTGGTCCTTTGTGAAAACACACCTTCGTTTAGAAGCAGTTCCAGTTCATTTTGCTTAGAGCTTGAAGTTGATACTGTCATCCTCAGAAGACTACGGGCAACTCATTCTCATGGGTTTCTACAGTTTTGGCAAAAACATAGCAGCAGGTTGTTCTATTTCTCCCAGTGTTCCAGTATCATGTCCATGATAAATTTTCAAAGGGAACTTGCCAGAGGCATGTTGAAGCACCTCCAGACTCACAAATGGGCAAAGCCACATCTGCCAAGTCAACCCACCTTGGCTACTTCATGCTTTTCCATGTCTTCCAGCTGGACCAAGCTGATACACCATTCAGCCAGAGCATTAAAATCACTAACACTGTTGATGTGCTGGAAGCAGGAACGATGGGCACATGTAAGGGTCTGATCCACTTTGGCACGAGTCAAACTTTCATGGCTAGACGACTGAATCTCTAAAACGACAGGTCTTGGTTTTTTTTTTTTTTTTTTAATGAAGTGACTATTATTGTGAACACACTCAAGCAACACAAAAAATTGACCTCTGCATTTAACTCATCACACCTGCACACATGGAGCAGCAGGCAGTTATCAAATTGTGTATCGGGTGGTACTTTGCTTAAGGGAACCTCAGTAGCTTGACTCAGACTTGAAGCTGCGACATTCAGGTCCCAAGATCGTTCAGATCCTAACCATTAGACCACCATTGCCCAAGGTCTTGTGGAGTGTTTCAGATATGCAAGAGTTAGTACCTACCAAAAGTGATCCAAGGAAGGACAACTGGTGAATCAGCGACAAGGCTCACTGACGTCCTTGAGAACGGAAGGCTAGACCGTTGGGTTCGAATCCACACAAAAAGTAAATGCTGACTCTGTTAGAAAGGGGTCAGAATACACAGTGCACCACAGTCAGAGATGTTTTGGCAGCATGAGGAACCTATTATTATTATTATCAATATTAGGTGGTTTTAATTATACAGCTGATTGGTGCACATCACAACTGGATACAACAAAATGAAATGGAAATATAAATCCAAAGAATAAACAAAATAAAATAAATACACCAATATTTATATGGCATATTTAATACGGCAATTGAATGACCAAAAGACAGTTCTGTCTTCAGTTTCCCAGATCCAGGTTGAAGGTAAACCTTTACCTTTAAAGAATTGGTGTTAATAATTCATTGTTGATGCAATTTAGTTCAAAGCTGTGACTGAAAATGTCATGAGGTCAAAGAAAATTTTGTGGGAGAATTCATAATAATGCACTTACACGAGGCTAGGAAATTACATGACAGTTAACACTATTGACATGGTTCTGCTGTGTTGAAACTGCAGTCATACAAAGACTACTAAAATTGCATCTTCGGTATTTCACTCCCCATGCATTCTTACTGTAACATATTTGGCCTGTGAAGCAGTTTCCCCTCACTGACTGATTCATGCAGTGCCCACACGTAAAGTTATAACTGACATTTTATAGTCATTTTATAGTCATTTTTATAATTAAAGAGGGAAAAAAACAGATTAGTCACAAAGAAAAGTAATTACACCTATACATATATAACATCTTTAGGTCCAAAGGTCCAAAACAGAATCAGGTCTTCTAGATTAGGTGCCATTAATGCATACTAAGCTAAGACCTTCAGAAAAAAAAGGTTGTGGAGGCTTATGAGTGGCATTTAAAACGATTTCTGAATTTTAAAAGAATGAATTCACTGTGAGAAAAATCATTAAGTGGTGCAGTGGTAAAAATATCACAACATACAATATACTACAACAAACCCAACGCGTGGAGAAAAGCGCAAGTCAATTATGGAATATCACACTTCCGTGATTGAACGTCTCCTAACCAATGGGAGCGCTCGGTCTCAAGACCCCGCCCCCTTTCCCGTCTCTCACACACACACGCGCGCGCATGCGCACGCACGCACAATAAGGAAGCGGTAGGCAGTGGTGGTGGAAGAGAATCGGAGGACAGGGTAGGATGTTGTGAGTGAATGGCTTTTATCCCTGTAATAATTTGCTGCGTTTAGAATAAATCGAGTCTAAATTCGCTTTATTGTATTCGTAGCACTGAAATAAATGCGTGTTTTCTGCAAACCGGCGCATATAGCAGCTTGTTAGCCTGTTAGCAGCCCGGGTAAGGGTTAGTTAGCTGCATTTTTAGCCACCTAGCCAAGCTAGCTAGGATAAAAAACGGCAAACACAATAGGCTCTGCTGTTTGCTCGGAGAAGTAAAGGTAGATTTGTGCCCGCTGCTTTAAGTCTGCCTGATCTCAGGTGGTCGAATGGCTCCACAATGGCATTGAGTATTGGATGCTGTTGTTTTTTACAGATCTGCCTTCAAAGTGCAGTTTTAACCTGATAAACGCTTTTTGTACTCAACAAGTCTCTCCTTGTTTATGTAAAATCTTGTTTGAGTGCAGAGAAGCCATTCTGTTTACCGCTCTTCTCTCTAAACACACCTGCTAGTAGTGTTTTTCTGCACCTGAGCCCCTTCATTAGCTGATGATCCAGCGCATCTGGAGTCTGGATCATGCATTAGAGCAGAAACCCATGAAGTACAGCAGGATTCCTCTGTATGCTGGGTTAAATAGGCCAAAAGTGAGGACAGTCTAGTAGGAATTCCTCTGAGCTCCTCTCCTACTTGCATTGTATGCAGGAAATATCCCCTAGATGGCCTGCAGTACTGGAACCACTGGACTAAATGTGTGTTGTGGTTGCTGCTTTAGGTCCTTGGTAAAAAAACATTAGTAGTTGAGCGGTGTGGCTGCACGATATGGGCAAAATATCAGTATTGCAATGCCTTTTGATATATCAAAGGATATATCATGTTTCTCTGATTAAAATGTGTTCTGTACATTCAGTCCCCCATCCATACAGTCCATATATGGAAATTAAGCTTTAAAAACAACCAGTATTCAAGTCATCGGTTTTGTGATGTCATAAAAGCAACACATTTACATATATCTCATTATTTAGACCACCGCAATTTAAAACCTCATTATTGCATGGAGGTTTTGTGATTGGTTAGAGGCTTATTTGCATAATGCAGCCTTTCTTGCGATATCATTTTTGCAGAGACATTTATTGCAATATCGATTAACAAGCGAAATATTGTTTAGTTCACCTTGTAAATCTCAGTCTTGATTTTTAAATGTTTCTAAAATCGTGTAATGATGTGTCGATTGAGGATGAGGGTAAAAACTCCATGTAATTAAACCTACACCAGTAACCGAGGGGAAGCTCTGTAGGTTAGTCTGTAGTAGATTTTCATATTGATGGTAGATTTCAGTTCCCGTTTTAGATAAGCCTACACTTTGGCAGGCAGCTGATTCTGCTATTTTTGAAGCATTCTGCCATCACCCTCATCATTTTCCACGTCACTGCACATGCAGCACACACTCCTCTCCACAGCACATCTCTCCATGCCTGCCAGTCATTTCCTCTGGTCTACGCAGACTTTATTCTCATCCCTAGTGGTTTGTAGTTTTTTTACCCAGACCCAGACTAAGTCTAAATCTGGACTAAATAGGAACATTTAACACCACTGTTTCAGGTTGGTCCTAGACTAGGCTTAATTCATGTCCGAGGAACCTCTCAGCAGTGTGAGATCTTCTCCACAACCTTAGAGAGAGGAGGTCTGGTGAAAGCGGCTATAGAAAATGTTTAAAAAGAGAACATTAAATCCTCCTCTGCCGTGATTCACATGGCTCTGGACAGCGCAGCTGCTGAGTGTGACTCCGTCAGTCGTGGGCTGTGGAGTTCTCTCCGTCTGTTAGAAGTTGGTAGTGTATTTTTAGAGCATAGCCTCGGTCTGCGGCTGGGCTCCTAGTGATTAGGAGGATATAGCCTTGTTTCTCTGCCATTCATTAGCGTGACTACCCTGCATCGGATGCAGCGGTTTCCGCCGCTCGCATTAATAAACTGATGACGTTGGGGGTTTGTGTTCTGTGATAACTGTGAACTGAAGCTGAACTCTCAACAGTTGTGTTTGATCATGATTCTGTAAGAGATTCGTCTCTGCACCGTGACCACTGGAATTTCACTGCAATGGCTTTACTACAATCCTGATTTTTCTTTATTTTTTAAGCATTAAAATTACAAGTATGACTGGAGTGTTTATACTGTATTTAGAATATAGATAATACAGTTTTTAATAATAATAATGTTAATAATAATAACATGGCACCTTGCAAACATCTGAATTTAGCTTGAAGTGCTTGACAGGAAATGTTAATAAAGAATAAAAGTATTAAAAACGAGTAATACAAAAATCAGTAAAATTATATAGTTATCCTGTTTTTTTAAAGTGTAGTTAACCATTTTTTTTTCATATTCGTCAGCAGAAGAACCTTAATGAATATCTAAGGGCAGAATGTGCCATATCTTTGGTGCATAAAATATCTGTAGTGTTTCATCTAGTTTATGATGTAACAGGCCAGTGCATAAAGACCTGTTTGGAACATATTCTGTCAAACGTTCTGAAATATAAGAAGGTGCTTGTCTGTTTATATCTTTAAATAGTATTTTTTATATCTAAAAAAAGTATTTTTAACCGGTGACCAGTCTAGTCCATCATCATTATTATATATATGCGTATGTATGTATGTATGTATGTATGTATGTATATATGTATGTATATATGTATGTATATATATATATATAATTATTTATAAATTTCCTTATTATTATTATTATTATTATTATTATTATATTATTTATTTATTATTACTTATTGTTACTACAGCAGCTTTGGCCAAATAAGAATTTTTACATTCATACTTTTTAAATAATTATGTATATTATCATTAATTGTAATAACGCAATTAAATGACGATGTGTGATGACAATAACACATCCTAAATGTTTCACATATATTGTAGCAATAAAATGCTGCGTCCCACAGTTTATTGAGAGAACTTCATGTGCGGTCTAAAACAGCGGTTTATGGCAAAACTGAACATTTTTATTGACCATTATTATGTTTAATCATAGTTTATTTGTAGCCTAAACACAGTAATCAGCATTTTGCATTTCCTAGTCGTAAAGACAACCTCACCCCTACTTTTTAAAAATGATTAATTTCTGTCGCTTGTTGTGATTTTTCTCCTTCCGACATAGACATAAAAAAAAAACAGTTGCTTAGCAACCGTGAATGTTATTTATATGATGTATGAGCAGTACTTTTTGACTGCCAGTGTGTCTGAAGCATTGTCTGATCTGTTTTCACTGTTTTTTACTGTCAGAAGCGGTTGCTGACCCTTCTGTGGTACAGGCCAGCGATGCGGGGCTTCCACTCCAAGCTGGATGCATCGTCGCTGGGCATGGCTGTGCCGCTGAACCTGGCCGTGGAGACGGAAAAGGCACAGGCTTTGCTCCAGACGTTCAGCACCGCCTCCCTGCTGGCCAGCGCGGGCCTCGGAGCGTTCTGCTTCTTGGCTGACCACGTCCTGACCTCTCCCTTCATCCAGCATCATGTGTGGCTCAGGGCTGTACTGGATAACTCCGTGCATGGCGTGATTGGACTGTGGTCCTGGGCCATTGTCATTGGGCTGAGGAAGAAGAGCGACTTCTATGAAGTCTTCTTGGCCGGCTTCCTGGCCTCCATCATTGACCTGGACCACTTCTACATGGCTGGATCGCTGTCACTCAAGGTACCTCCTGTTACTACATCTAATGCATAGCACAGATTCTAGATGCGTATGCAGCATGAGAGAGGAAGTGTATAAATGAGCAAATTGTGTGAAAAGATTGGCTCCAAAAGTCGTGCAAAATTTTAAAATGCTGAGAAGCAAATGGCAACAACACCACGGGATGTTTAAGAGGTTTTGTTGCTCTTTCAAACGAGTCCCGGCTTTTAACTCACTGAAGTTAAGCAGGCTAAAAATTCTCAACAAGGGGACACCATTAGCACTCCGATAGCTTTGATGGTTCATGAGAGCACTGCTTTGTTTGGCACACACGAGCTGTCATCGTTCCATTTCCTCAGTACCCAGAGTGCTCATTGATTTGTAAATGAGCGTGCTGTCAAATTGACTAGACACTCTGCCATTCAAACAACATGGTGGTGACACTGTAGCGGGCAAAAATGAAGCGTACGGAAATGTGCTAAAACATAATAATGATTGTTCAGGCAACGTGCTCTGCACAGTGACTTTTATTGTCTCATGGGTGTAGACTTGTATTAGCAGGTCTAAAGAAGGAAGGTTTAAACAGACCATGTTCTTTGATTAGTAACAAACAGTGGAGGAAGGACATGATCAATAATTCCTCTTTTGGTTGAACATTCAGTGTTCAATATACCTCGAGTCACTGGTTGCGTTAGAACTGTGCGACGTTACGTCCTTACAGTTTTGTGTATATCGTCTCTCATGACTTGCAGGGCCATAAGTTATGGTTGCGTTTTTTCGTGTAGGTGCTTTATAGTAGGAATACGAAATAATGTACAATTTGTTTATTAAATATTTGTAATTAAATAATAAACACTTAATCTAAATTGGCCATAGGTGTGAATGTGTGTGTGAATGGTTGTCTGTCTATGTGTTGCCCTGCGATGGGTTGGCCTCCTGTCCTGGGT
>JBBPDA010147890.1:0-20153 GCA_037974385.1 Arnoldichthys spilopterus
GTGTGATGGGTTAAATGCAGAGGTTGCATTTCGTTGTGGTGCTTGAGTGTGTTCACAATGACAAATAATCACTTTAATTTAGGTTTAGTAATGACTTTTAAATACCTTTAGTGCTGAGTAAAACTAGCCTGGAATGATCCCGTTTTAACCTGTTTCAGCCTGAACTGAGGCTCAAATATACGTCTGAACACAGATCATTAGTGATGTAGAAATGGTCATTAGTTCATACTCAACATGGATCCCCTCAATTTCCCCACACCAACTCACCCTCAAACCCAATGCTACTGTATATTTAACTCAAATTTGTGTGTGGTTAGTGTTATATGTAGCTAACTTTACACACTAGCCTAGCCTAGCTTTATCTGTTAACATGCTCTAAAACTGCTCATTTAGCCCAATAGAATTCACTAGCATACTTCAATGCAAAAATTAATTTACTTCTGACTCGCAGTAAATATATAATCTTCTTCTTAACTTTTAAAAGTGTATCCCTTTTGCTGCAGCTCTGCAGCGCTACGCGTGTTTACTGATAACATCTGGGAAATATCGAGGGGAGTGTGGCTGCGTGATTTCTCCTTGCAACAAAGCTTGTTTCCTGTCTGTGTTCAGTTTAGCAATATTTCTATCAAGGAGTATAGTGTGTGTCCAACGACATGTAAGCCGCCGATGATGGGCTTAAACACTGTGGCTGTTGATGTTTATACCATAGCAGAGCAAATAGTAAAAAAATTATCTGGTTCTCACTGTTAAGGTGGACTGGCTTTCTGTTTATGACTGTTAAGGTGGACTGGCTTTTTGTTTATCACTGTTAAGGTGGACTGGCTTTCTGTTTATCATTGTTAAGGAGGACTGGCTTTCTGTTTATCACTGTTAAGGTGGACTGGCTTTCTGTTTATAACTGTTAAGGTGGACTGCTAAGATTATGCTGATTTGTATGGTAGTTTAAGTGAACTATTGCTGAAGTGAGATGTAGACCTGTATGAGGTGTATGGTAATAACAAAGGCAGTGTCCTAACCACTAGGCCACCACTGCCCACTTATTCATTGCAGAAAGTAACCCAGGAGTGGCCAAAGCAATAAAAATAACATTATGTAACCTGCTTGATACAAGCTCTGAGTTCAATGAAATCAAATGAAATTCTGACAGCATTAGGCTCTCTGAAATGCTAAAATATAAAACATTAGGAACAACCCTCTCATCTAATAGAGCACAAGACACTAAGAAGAAGATAATGAGTGGACAACACATTTCAAGCCAAAAACTCATGTAAACACTGAACAAAGTTTCAAATGGTCAGTTTTCAGTGATTAAAATGCAGTTTGCATGTGAATGAAAGGTATACGTACATAAAAACACCTCTGTACGTGTGATTAGTGCTAGCTAAAAACACTTTGCTGTCTGAATGGAAGCCTCTTGTGGTGCGGATCCCCAGCTGGATGACTGATCTAAATGAACTTTAATTGGCCATTCTCATAGAACAGAATACAGCAACTCAGACGATCAAAGAAAACTAGTCTAGCAAATACAAATGATCACAGCATTTTAATTAGTGTTTGCATGTTAAAGGGTATCAGAGGTCAAATATGTAAGCCCACAGAAGGATTTGCACAGTTTCTGCAAAACATATTTATTTATTCATTTTCCTAGCATGTAATAGAGGATCTTGAAGTGATGCATTACAAAAAAAGGGCATAGTGTATGAAAGTGTTGAAGAAAGTTGCATTACACTTTACAAAAAGAATTTCTTGACTATTTCAGCCACCACTAAAGCTGGGTGCCATGCCAGTCCTTGCAGGAGTAGTGAATGTGCATCATGAGTTCCTTTCTCAGATGGATGAATACACCCTGAGAAGAGGAAGTGTCACACTCTACTGGAGCGGTCTCAAAGGCTATTTACATATATAGACACACCCATGCAATAAGCGACAGTACATCCATCTTCATCACATGCCTAGACAATTCATCTGTGTTCAGCTGTGATGGCAGCCATCTACTGCAATGTGAAATATAAAAAGAAGGGTGAAAGAGAGAACGGAGATGGTAAATCTTCCAAAGGTGAGCTGTATTTCTTCTTAATGACTGCAAAACAAGTTCCCGCTTAAAAATGACAGTGTTTGAAAGGGTTCTTAGTGCAATACTACAGAACAATTTTTTTTTCTTTCCCTAAAAAGCCTTTCAGCGAAACATTCCTTAGAGAAGTATTTTTCTAAAGGAGTAGTTTGAATGTGAACAAACTCACACAATGTAAACAGTCTAGTAGGAATGCTTCAGCAGTAAAGAGCCTTTACATTATGTGAAGGTTCTTCACATTCACAGTTTCACATGGATCTTTAGGAACTAAAAGTGTTTTTTCCTGCGGCATCAGTCCTAGGGGAGTCACCAGAGTGGTGTTCTGAAGTTTAAGGCATAAAGTGCAGTGTCTTGTGAGTGGAAAGTAATGAAGCATGTCGCTAAAACAGTGTGGATACATTTCAGTGTTGCAAGTGTTAAGCTTTCTGTGAGTGGGATCTTTTTTGATCACTTACTAAAAGAAAACGTATACACATATGGTGGTAAGTGTAATAAAACTATGAGAATTATAGGTGAAAACAAGTAAAGGTGGTAAAAAAAGGGAAAAACATTTTCTGTTTATCTTGTCTGTCTGGGTAGTGTCCTGACATTCACAGGTACAGAGGGGCATGTTAAGTATGGAAGTATGTGTCGGGGCAATAGGTCACACTAACAACCTGCTGAGCGACAGCAACAAATATTCAATAAGGATGTAAAATGTAATCATATAACACACTACAACAAGGTAAACATGACCTAAAGGGCCAGAACTGGTTAAGTGCATGTTCTGTCTTCCTTCTGCCTTTGTGTGTGTGTGTGTGTGTGTGTGTGTGTGTGTGTGTGTGTTTTTCATATACTCACCATCATTTTATAGGCATTATTGCCAAGTGTCCAAGCTAAACCTGTTATGCCCACGTTGCACCAAGAACCTATTGCTTTTACCTTTTGTGTGAAACCTCTAATGTCTTGTGAGAACATGCCCAGTGTTGTTTCAAAAATATCTTAATTATTTCCTGGCAGAAGTACATGTCATATATTAACCACATTACCATATTTGCTGTTTACATTGCCTGTAATTGAGATAAAGTCTGTATCTGTTAGTTGCTATAGCTGTACTGTTTCAAAAACATTTTTAGAATGTTGTGGGTCCACCAGACCCACGAATACCGGTTCAGCAACTAAAGTAAAGGACATCATCGCAGGACAACAGTTCTCTGACATGTTATGCTTTGGGCTGGACATCAGTTGATGTGTTAAATATCACACTGGGTTGGGTTGGGTTAAAATGTAAAGTGTGCGAGTTTAGAGAGACATGTCTACATGTATACATGATGATGTCTCTTCCCAGGATGTCCACACTAATTTCAGCAGGACAATGCCAGACCACATTCTGTACAGGCTACAACAGTGTGGCCTTGTAGGCACAAAGTGTATGTGCTTGACTGGCTTGCTGCCAGTGCAGATCTGTCTTCTGTAAAAAATGTAATCTGTATAATAAAAGAGAAAATGGAACAGCAACCATGAACTGCTGAGCAGATTAAGTCTTATATCAAGCAAAAATGACAAATTTCCAATTGCAAAAAACTACAGTTATTATCCTCAGTTCCAATATGATTAAAATGTGTATTTAATAGGAAAAGTGATAAAACACAATAGTAAATATACCTCTGTCCCATCTTTTGCTAAGAGTGTTGCAGCCCTTAAATTGTAAATCTGTGTATATTTACAGAATACAATTAAGTTGGTCAGTAAAATTATTGAAAATATCTTCTTTGTATTGTCAGTTAAATAAAGAGGGGTTATATTTTGTTGTAAAGGATGTAAAGGATCTGCTGCTAATGTCTTAGTTCCAGATACCACAGCACACCTTTAGATGTCATGTGGAGCGCATGCGTTAATGAATCAGAGCTGTGACTTTATTAATATCCAAACCTTTTTTTTTCCATCACCTATTGGAAACAGTGTGATGAGTGAAAATGTTTGCATATCTTTAAGTTTTTAATTCCACTTGTAGTGGGTGAAACTGCATGTAGCACTTCAGGCAACACTCATTTTAAAATGTGGTTGGTAAACAAATTTACTTCCTCTGCACTCTGCTTCCTTTGACCTTTTTATAGTATTTTCATCATTTTCAGTTCTCTTTGTTCATTCCTTTTTATTTTTAACCCACATCTTAAGAAAATGGTATTAACTAATGGTATTAAAAACAATGACTGACATCTTTCAAAACACTCACTACAGACTGTTTTTCATGCAATAAGTAGATGCTTATGGAATAAAGTTGTGAAGTTCTTTCTTGTGAAGCATTTTTCTTTTTTAAAAAGCAACAGGGAGCTCATACATTAATGAGGACATAGTGTGCTCTGAAGTCACTGGAAATAAAAACAGACCAACAAATGGTTAGTGCACTTTTTTCCCCAACCGCTAAAACGTTTCTCCTGCTTCCCAGTGTCACTGTGCCGATCTAAGAATAAATTAATATGTTGATGTCTTAGCAGCTGTTGCAGAAAAGAATGATGTGACCTACTCCACTGTGAGCTTCCACACAGAGGGTGAGTCTGTCTTGCTCCTCAGTTTTAGTTCATAGGATCATGGTTAAGCAAATATTTTTTGGGTGATGGGTCATTTTTTGCACAGCAGTGACAATGATCATGACATGGTGGTGTGTGCTGCACAAGAACTAGTGCATTAGGCCCAGTAGCCCTGCATAACTTTTTAAACACTGTGTAAACCTTCTGACCTTCTTTGCTGCTAAACCAACAGTTTCTAACAGCTGCTGACTAGATGGTGTTGGTTTGTGGGCAATTTTCAGTTCAGCAGTCACCCAAATGTGGGTAAACCACTGCTGCGGCACTGCTTTGTCTAATACAGTCATACCAGAGTTACACCTAGTTGCATACTGTACCATTGTCATGTTATTGTGGCTGCTTTGCTGAACAGTTACGTGCTGGTGTCGGTGCCGCTGAACAGAAATTATCTGGGTAGTAAATTTACTCTGAGTCAGTCAATATAACTCTAGTAAGCGACTGGTATTTTTACTAGCTTTGTTCTGTGATATTGTTCAGACAGTAAATTTCAAGTCTCTAGCATCAACACTAAAAAACAGCCAAATGTTAAAGATAATTACTGAAATCTTTAACGTACTTCTAAAGCTAATTTCTGACTCATTATTGTGTTCCTCATTAACCATTTCTGTTTTTGCAGCTTCCTCAAGCCACTCTAACCTTCCTACACCAGATGATCCTGCTGACCGCTCACCTAAACCCGAGGCAAAGGTAGTGGCCAGTGGACAGGCTAAAGAGAGAGTCCTGCTGATTTTGTGTGCTCTGTTGTTTGCTGTGGCTCTCACCATTGGAGTGCTCTGTGAGTCCAAACTCAAATATTGCCTTTGATGTTTCTTGTTTTTGCAGTTGCTTTGCAAACTGGTGTTAATTGGTGTCAGAGGTAAGAAAACACTGTCACTTTCTCATGAAATAACTTCTGAAACTTAATCTTTTCCTTCTCTTCCACAGATGCCATTGGTGACATTTCACATAAAAAAGGTTAGTGTCAGAATGGGCAATAAGGTTATGGCATGAACTCAAACAGTAAAAGTGAATGGCAATCAAAACCACTACATATTATCTTGTTTGGAAGGTTGTTGCATGTAAAATATATTTAATTTAAAATATGCGCTGAACTTTAGACAGACAGACAGACGGCTTCAGAAATTAAATCAGAAAACAAGGAAAGAAAATTTTGAACTTTGAATAATCTGGTATCAGCACATATGACAAATGGCAGCTTGAATTAGTCCTTCATTAGATGCTAGCATCACACAGATCTATGCAATGACTGGAGGCATGAAGGAGAAATCTGGCTTTTAACCAGCTCACACAACATCAATAACTGTTTACACACAGCACCTCATCCTCATTTTTTTCACTGCTTTCCTGATTGTAATGTTCACTTGTGTTTTGCTGGAGAAAGAAACTCACTGCTCAGATAAATGGCTTTAATGTATTTACACGGGTGCCTAAGACTTTTGCCTTACAGTTAAACACAATTCTAAAAATTGAAAAGAAAGGACACATTTTTAAAATGTCATAAAACAGGTAGTTACAACTTAGAGAAGAATCTTACTGGTGAGTCCAAACCTTACAAGATCAGACGAAAAGTAACACACACACATAAAAAGGCGCTGTGCAAGACTGATCTATGATATGATATATGATAATTTTCCACACTTTAATTCTAATATAATTATTGCTAATGAAATGATAGTGACTATTTGTCATTGTGAACACACTCAAGCACCACAACAAAATGTGACCTCTGCCTTTAACCCATCACACATGCACACGTGGAGCAGCGGGCAGCAACCAACAGCACCCGGGGAGCAGTGTAGTGGGACGGTACCTTACTCAAGGGTACCTCAGTAGTGCCCGGGCTGGGAATCGAACCTGCGACCTTCAGGTCCCAAAGGCAGCGTCCTAACCACTAGGCCTCCACTGCCCAATAATAATAGAATTATTATTAATCCTAACCAGTTCACCAAGCGCACACACACACACACACACACACACAGTATTTCAGGGTGTCAAATTGTGGATGTCTGGGGGCAAAACAGTCATACAACAGGACTGGTGGGATATCTGTGTATTTAATTATTTAACTATTTAAATTGTGTTTTTCCATTAGGAAACCAAAACATGTGGAAACCTGGAGAGATTTAATTACAGGAAAAGCCTTAAACTGTTATAACTATTGCTTCATTCATACAAGAAAAGCAGCTCAGCTTTCCTTTAACATAGTCATTAACATAATTAATGTAGAAACAATTATAGGAAATTAAACAAAATCAATTTAAAAGAAAAATCTAGTGCATAAGTAGAGAGCAAAGTCCAAAAAGAGTTCAGGCCTTTATCTGGACAGTGATATATCTAGTTAAAGGCCAAAGGGAAGAAAAATGTTTTTAGCTTTTGTTTAAAAATATATTTTATAAGCTAAAACTGGGATCATGTGCTCTTTCCACTTAGTTCTGGTTAATAGCCGAGCTGCAGAGTTCTGAATGAGCTCAAGGTTCTCAGTGGTTTTCTTAGGGAGGCCAGTAAAAAGTGCATTAGAATTTCAGAATTGTGGAAAATTATGTTATTAACAGAAATTAGCTTTATACTAAGTAACCTATGAATAAATGTTAATTAAATAATGTGGGTACTCTTAACTGCAACATAAAGTAAAAAACAACATATTTATTAATTATAAGCTTTAAGTGTTGGTATTAAAACAAGTATGAAAAGTTAATGCTCTGCAACATTAGCCTAGCATTGCATCGAAAATTAGCACGGTCATAACAACTGTTCTCTACTAGGCTGTTATGTAATTAACTGCACATCTGTTGCATTTGGAAATAATGTTTCTGAAATGTGTTTCCTTGTATCTGCAGTCTGAGATGGTTACAGACAAACCAGCAACAAAGTTAACTAACATTTTAAATTGCCTTAGTGCAAATGTTGTTTAATCAACTGTTCTCCTTTGTTTTGTTTTATGCATGAAATAACAATGAATACAGAGCATGTGAACCAAAGAGTCTCAAAACTCACCCACTTAACAAAACTGAAAAGGGTAGGGTTTTCTATTAAATCCAAGCTTATGTCTGTGTTTTTAGCTTGGTGAAAAAACTTTAAAATACTCTAATCAGACGACACAGTATGCAGTAGCAAATAAGGATGAGATTGGATACCACACTGCCAACATGGGCTGTCATGGCAGCGCCCATTGCCTTTTCCAGAAACTGACCGATAAGAGTATTTCACTATTAGGCCTCCCACTTCCTACACATCACAAGACCCTGTTTCTACTAACATATGATGCATTGCCCTAATGAACAGAGATAAGCTAAATGGGATTTAGACTGTGGGTTACATGCACCGACATGCTGTTGTTTCAGACACTCAGAGCAGAATGAAGAAGCTCCAGGCAGAAAAGGAAAATCTGAACAGTGAACTTACACGTGAGACACATCTTTACATCTATCAGTGCAGAACATTTAACGGAAAAACTCTGATACAGTAAACTTGGTGGAATGAGTGATTTACATTTTTGTTCTTGTGTTTCAGGAACAAAAGAGAATCTAACAAAGATATATGATGCAGTCGTACAAGAAAAGAACAACTTAGAGCAGAATCTTACTGGTGAGTCCAAATCTTAGCATATCAGAGGAAAAGTAACACATTGCTTTTTAGACACCAACAACTTAAGACTTACCATTGTATATATGTACACACACAAATGCACATGCACACACACAGGCTTTGCAAGGTTAGACTCTTTAGGATTTTGTTTCCATACTTTAGTTTTAATATTAGTAACTATTATTTAACCTTAAACAAATGCTTGTTAAGGGAAAACTCTGATACAGTAAACTTGATGGAATTAGTGACTCCTTGTTTCAGGGATAAAGAAGAATCTCACAGGTAAGTACAAATCAGAAGAGAAGTAACATATTTGGTGTAAAGGTGGAGAGACACTGAGGAACGAGTGCATAAACAACAACAGAATGTTGTATATTTAACTATAATGTATGTTATCATATAAACATACTGGATAAAACATAAAGAATAGTAAGATGAACACCTCAGACCCTGGATCCTGGACCCCAATCCAAATTTGGTCCACCCTCTTAATGTTGAATCCATGGCTACAGCTTTGCCTGTGATTTATGATTTATAATACTAATTTATGATCAGTAGCTGTTCCATGTTATTCTGCACTTCCCGGTGGAAAATTTACGCCAGACTGTCATTTACCTGAATTTACATGTTTACATGACATCCTGACTCCAGAGAGCAAGAAGAGAATTCAGCAGCTCGAGACAGAAAGGAAAACACAGACCTGTGATTCTGAATGTAAGACACATATTTATCTTTATAAATGTTCATCTTTAAATTAAAAACAGCAGACACATCTGTTCACAGCAGTACTGGAATGAAGACATACCTCATGCAGACATTTACTGTTTGTGGTTCCGTCTTGATTTTCTCTAAGAAATGTGTTAACATTACAAAACTGTGTGTGGATGAAGCTTGTTGTGCTGAGGGCTGGAAGTACTTCAGTGGGAAGTGCTACAACATCTCTACAGATGTGAAGACCTGGACTGACAGTAGAGATGCTTGTGTGGCTGAAGGGGGACACTTGGTGATTATCAGCAGTATACAGGAGAAGGTATGAAGTTCAGAGAGACTCAGTAACTCTCTCTAATAGAAGGAACACCCTCAAGTTCTTCTTAAAGAAGACAAAAAAATTCTGTTTAATTTTTACTTATGTGCCAGTGCGAGTTGTCCAGGTCTAAAACCACTGATTTTGTGTAAAGGTCTTTGATGTAATGTAGTAATCTTGGCATGTTTTGCACATGTATTGACTCTGCTGCTAGAAAACACTATATGTCATATTACTGTATTCACTCACACTAGTGAGTTACTGCTCTTGTCGACTGCACTGTATGTGTCCTGT
Source organism: Arnoldichthys spilopterus (assembly GCA_037974385.1). Taxonomy (NCBI): domain Eukaryota; kingdom Metazoa; phylum Chordata; class Actinopteri; order Characiformes; family Lepidarchidae; genus Arnoldichthys; species Arnoldichthys spilopterus. Next base: position 9,542 of record JBBPDA010147890.1, read on the forward strand.
GCTGTTACTGTGTAGTTTGTGCTTGTGTTTCATTGAGTCCTACACTTTTTCTTTTTGTACTCTGTTGTTCTGTCCTGTTCACACTATATTCTTGTGTTGTTTTTGTTCTGTTCTTCAAGCTTCACCACAGTCCTTGAGGAACATTTACATTTATTCATTTGGCTGACGCTTTTATCCAAGACACGGGAACACAATCCAGCCCTCTTACTTTACTGAATTTACATTGTAAACAGTTAAAATGACAACCACCTTTCTGACTTGACTGGGGGTTACAGTGTTGTCTGTATGATGATGAAGGAAGTGATTTTGTTTTTTTAAAGCTGCAGTAGGTAACTTAAAATACAAAAACTGTCATATTTGCTTAAACTGCCACTGTTTCCTGACAGTAGTAGCGTGGTAGTGCTACTAATGCCATTTGCAAAAACTCACAGCACCCACATCAGAACAGCCAATCAGAGGAAGGATGAGAGTCATAGACACAGACATATTTACATTTTGTTCACGCTTTTATCCAAAGCGACTTCCAAGACAGGGAGCAGTGTAGCGGGACGGTACCTTGCTCAAGGGAACCTCAGTAGGGCCCAGGCTAGGACTTGAACTTGCAATCTTCAGGTCCCAAGGGCAATGTCCTAACCACTAGGCCACTACTGCCCACATAGTAGATACATAATGTCTATTACCACATGCTCTCACTCCAAACCGACTTAAAATTGATACCGAGTGTAACAGCCTAATTCAGGGCCGAAAATAAGAAAAAGATGTAGAGTCACATGGTCAATAAAAAAAGTCACCACATTCGAAAACAAAGCATCTGCTGAACAGAGCAGTGCAGTCAGGACGTGAGGTCGAGCTTTATCTACCACTAGCTTCATTAAGAGTTTTTCTATCTCCTGTTTTTATTTACCACAAGTAAGAGAGAGAAAAGTCTTCTGATCCACTACCTTCCCTACTCTGGATATCTCTGCTAACTCACCCCCCTGCAGGGTTGCCGAAACAAGACAAAAACAAGATACAATGTCAAAAGACAATCAAAAACAAAACAAAAAGCTGAACAACAACAGAGTCAGTTCATCTGTGTTTCCAAGCACACATCAACATGTGTCTTTCATAGATTAAAAATAAAAAAATAAATAAATTAGAGACTGAACTGGAGCTTCCTCTGCAGGGAGGGGCTTTGCAGGCAGGGGTGGATTGAGGGGGAGGGGCCTGTATGTTGTACACGCTCTGATTTTTAAACTGTTTTCTCTTCCCAATCTCACCTGCAGCTTTAAGTTTCAGATTATTTGGTCTGAATGTCTGTAAAAAACTGTCTGAACTTGATGTGAATGAATGACTTGAATGTGATATTTAATAAAGATTTATTATTATAATTATTATTACAGATTTTTCTATACACTCTTACACTAACAGGCTATTTCTGGTTATAGGATTTCCTAAAGAGATCTGCTACACCTGGTTCTGGTGAACAGAAATACTGGGTGGGTCTGACTGATGCTGTGGAGGAGGGAGACTGGCGCTGGTTGGACGGAACACAACTCACTGAGACACAGAAGTAGGTTTAATCCAGACTGTAAAACACCACTGATCTGATTTTGATCTACTTTCTGCTTCTGCTTATCATAGTTCAGCTGCTTTACATGTGTTTTAGAATGATGCGCTGAGTGAAGAGTGATGTGTTCACTTTGTTCTCTTGTTTTTCAGATACTGGATTGGAAGTGAGCCTGATAACTGGAAAGGGGAGAAGGGTGAACATCCTGAAGGAGAGAACTGTGCGATCATGATTCTGAGCACTACCTATTATCATTTAATGGATGGATTCTGTAATGCAGATAAACGCAAGCGTGTCTGTGAGACAAAAGCTCCAAATTAACTAAATAAGAGAAATTAGTTGTGATGGTCATGTGGAAAGGGAAGCTCACAACAGATCAACAGCTGTTCTTTTTTTTCTTTCTCTGTGTGTTTACTGTTTAGCTTTCATATGAGTATTTCTGTATCATGTGATCATCCATCAGAGAAAAATTCACAAGCTGATTAACTTTCATTCTTCATTCATTTACTGATGTGCTGTATGTGTATATATATATTAATAAACCAGCACATTTCTTATCTAATTCTTTCTAATGAACCTTACACTTTATACATTTAAATTCATTTTTTTGTAACAGAACAGAACTGTGACACAAATCCACATCCTCCTGCAGTTACATATTTAACATATGTGATATAGCACCATCTTGTGGATAAAGACAATGATGGATTTTTGTAATTCAATCATTAATCTGCAGGTTTGCAGGGAGGATTCACTGTCCTTTACCATATGCATAGTTCACCTCTCTGATAATGAATCTTACATGACTGACTAATTTTGCCCCTTCCTAGCTCAGTCTTAATAAGCCTTATTATTGGCGACTACACATTTCTATAATGCATTGCACGAGCTGGATGCTTTAGCATTGCTATGTAATATCCCAATGCACCCAAGCAGCATGTTTGCCTGTATATATCCACTGTACAATCACTGTCAATATATCATACAGTACTGTTCAAAGTCTTAGGCACTTAAGAAAATGTTGTTTTAAGTTGTGTATCTGGGCAGTGTTTTCTCTTTCAAAAAAATCTATTAATATTAAAATAGTAAAGTAATAAAGTAGCATTAATACAGTAAACAGTGATGATTGTGTGTATCAGTGTGTTGGCTTACCCGTTCCCAGAGCTCTCCTAGTGGACGGCCAGTATTGCTGTAGTTCCCACCTGAAGGTTGCAGGTTCCCAGTCTGGGCACCACTAAGGTACCCTTGTGCACGTGTGATGGGTTAAATGCAGAGGTCCCATTTCGTTGTGGTGCTTGAGTGTGTTCACAATGACAAAGTCACTTTCACTTCACTTGACTTCACTTTAAATCTCTGGTTTGGGCTCAGTCAGTCCAGCATTAGATGAAATCTGGTGCGGATGGAGCTTCACACATCCATGCAATGACTGGAGGCAGGGAGGAGAAATCAGATGCCAACCCTGTGTCTTCTAACCAGCTCACACAACATGTACTACTGTTTACACACAACAGCTTATCCTAATTTTTGCACTGCTTTCCTATTTGTTTGCATTGGGGTTTTTTTGCTGCAGAAAAAACTCTGATAAATGTCTTTAATGCACCTTTTAACCCCCTTCTTCTTTTGACACCAGTGCAGACTGATAAAAAAGCTGCTGTTGCTGCAAGCCAGACCAGCTCATCTTGACATTTAACCAGGGGTCCCACAGTCAGCATTTTCAGTCAGATTATGTCCATGACTCTAATCTTAACTGTTAAATCTTAATTGTTCATCTTCCATAAAGTGATAATTAATACACAGATAAATATAAAGATACCACTTACACACACTCACACCTACAAGCAGTGTATAGAATCCAGTGAACCTATTGCAGCCTTTGGACAGTGGGAGGAAACCCATGCAAACACAGGAAGAGCTTGCAAACTTTGCACAGAAAGGCACCCATTGCAGACCCAGTGATCAAAGCCAGGTCCTTCTTGCTGTAAGGATCCTGGATCCTTTGTGTAATTATTTTATACTCGGTTTGGTGATGTATATGTGAACCTACAAAGCCTCAGCTACAAAAATATACCTTAGCCATTCACTGGGAACTTGGCAAATGTCACAATTCGGTGGATTGCAGGACACAAATGCGAGTACAAACACTGTTTATTTTAAACAGGCAGGCAACCAAAGCATTCAAAGGTAATCCAAACTCAAAGTCAAACACAAGTCCAAGAGTCAAAAAACAAACTAAGGCACTGCTAAGGAACCGTGCGGCCCACACACCGACCACTTAGTCACAGTATTAACGACACATGGCCTCGCGTCTCCCTCTGGTTGCCCGGAGCTTATGTAACTCCTGCAGTCACCTCCCTGATCCATAGCACCTGTAAATCATTTGCACTGGAGGCTGATGCTGGGGTTACCTGCTCCTAGCCACCAGATGGAGACAACTCCCCTTTGCCCCTTACAGCAAAATTTCAGGTTCCTCGTAGATGAAAACAATTTGGATTGTCATTGATGACAGGCCCATCATACAAGCAGATAACACATAGCAGCTTCTTCAGTGGTTATGCAGTACAACAGACTGACCATATTTTTAACTATGCACTTGTTTTGGCTGGTTGTGAGTGTTGATCATATTTTAATAAGGTTTACACTTCTTTTGTACTGCAAGATTTTGACTGACACGTGTTGGTAATAAAAAGAGTCAAATAAGTTTGCTTGCATTGTGGTTTTTATTTAAAGACATAATAAACAAGCATGTTATGATTAGTTTCTGGTGCACTGTAAGAGAACTGGACAAGTGCAGCTCCACTGAATACATGTTTAATTTAAACTTTAGACCAGATGTAGTAGATGCTATGTGTGGGGTCCCTTGTTGGAGTTTTAGGACTTGGTCCTACTCTTAATCTAGCAGAGCTGAGACTAACACACACATTCAGGCCTGAGTGACCTAATGAACTTTTTGAAATTGTCACCAAAGTCTGCATAGATTGTGAAAGTTCCATTTCCTGTATGTGCTCTACACACCCTCTGTCTTTAGTGTGCATGAACCTGCAGACTGAAAGGACCTGCATTGCTCATTCAGATCAACAGTGTCACTATGTTAACTAGTGCCTCATGAATATCAAACTAAGGCTGTATCCCAAATAGCTGTGTACTTCCTAGTGCCTATGTGAATCAGAAAATTATGGACTCCACAGTGCTCTCAGTGGCATTTCTGGCCATTCTGGTGCTCTTTGCATGTGTTTTTGACCTGGGTGTTGCCTAAATTTGTGCGTAAGGGGAGTGTGTTTGTGCTCTATCTACTTGTAGAGTCATGGAGTACCAACCTTACAATCCCAAAGAGAAGATTGGTGCATATTTAGCTGTACAAGGCTAACTAAAGTCTGATGGGCAACAGAGCATCACAGCTGCACAATGTAAGGTGGAAGTACAAAATTCAGAAGTGAAGCGGATTTCTTGCCTAAAGTGAGTGAAGACTGGACATTACAGAGGGATTGTTAACAGAGACAGTGCTGTTTTTGTCATTCATGTGAAAGCAAGAGCATGTGATGTGCTTCGGGTAGAAGCCTCACTAAAAAGGAAGTGATTGTTAAAAGATTCCTTTTTGCTTCTTTTGTTATAGAATCTAACGGAGCATTTGGACCCAGAAACAGTGTGTTAGTCTGAACAACTGGTGCCACCCAATTGATGCCCTAGATTGCTTATGCGCAGAAACAGCTCTTAGTGCTCTGTATGTATAGGTATCTGTGCATACAGAATGAAAACTTAATGACCCTTTATTAAATATAAAACAGTGTTTGAGTGCAGAATTTGCAGTGGAGTACAGGAGTACAGAACAATTTGGCATTCAGTCTAAGGAGCCAAAAGAATGTCTCAGATCCAATTTGCTCAGATTTATATGTCCATACAGCTCTAAAAGCATCAGATCTGTGTCACATTAAGGTAAAGAAAATCTAATTTGCACAATCAAAGAAACAAAAATGCAAAAAACATGATACATTTATTAATAAACCTTTTTATTGTAGAAACAATGACATTACAGAGCACAGAATAGACAGAGTAGTCAAAATGTGCCCACACAGTGCTCATCTTTTAGAGTAAAGCAGATGTTTTGTGGTGATAACATTCTACACATAAAAAAGAAACTCTTTTCCTCAGCAGTTCATCTTTACAGTGGGAGAACTCATTTTACACAAATATTTACTTAACATATAAATCTTTGTACTTTAAAAACCATTTTTACCAAAGTAAAAATACAGAACATTTTTTTACAGGGCATGAACATCTAATGAAGCTGACAGACATAACACTAACTGATGTAGAAGGCAAAGCTGAGGAGCTGAATGTGAGCATGAACATGATCTGTTTATTTATGCATTATACCTGTTTATTAATTATTTTTATATTGTTTATGGCGTACAAAATAAGCAATAGGTTGCAAATTTTAAACAGATTAGAAACGTTTTACCCACATTTTTTCCCACATAGTATAACATTACTTACTGTCAGAAGTAATTCATAGTTATTTGTAACAAAGAAGACCAAAAAACAGAAAAAAGAAAACAGCTGAAAGGAAATAAAAAGCTCACTCTTTCTGTAATGTTGTTGCAATAACCCATGTGTTTTGTTCTCTCTCACATCTTCATCAGTATCCCACTTTTGTCCTCACTCCTCATGAGCCTTTAAAAGATTATCACCAATATTGCATGTCAAAAATATTTAAAATGCCTCAGTAGTTATAAATATGCAAATTCATGTTATATACAACCATATTGCCAAAACTATGTGGACACCTGACAATCACACTGTAAGGGCTGATGGACTCATTCCAAAACCATGGGCAATAATATGGACCACCACTCTCAGTGCTTGACCTTACAACAAATGCTCTTTATTGTGAGGTCAGGCTCTGATGTTGGAGAAGACGTTTTGGCTCACAACTGACATTCCAATTCATCCCAAAGGTGTTCAGCCAGGTCGATTTTGTTCTCTGCTGCGACACAGGACTTAGAGCATAAGGATAAAATTCTCACATTTTGAGATTTACATGAAAAAGTTTGTTCACTTGAGAGATTTCTCATGCTGTACCATTGATCTTACCTTTGTTTGTGCTGTGCTTCAGCTCTGAGTACACAGTGTCACCATTAACTCTGTCTGCCTCTAAAAGGGGTGAAAAATCCAAAATATGTTACACAAAAACTGGACCTCACTCAAAATTAGAATCCATATAGTACATGAAACTGAATCTTCATGTGGCACTAGGTTAGATCATTAAATTCACAACTTTTCTTCTGTTCTACCTTGTTTTTTACTTTTTTTCTTTGTAGTTTTCAGTTCAATCTCAGCATAAGTCACATCTGGGGATCCATTGCCAGCAACTTCAGCAAGAACAGAACAAAGCAATTGCAGTTATAACCACACCACTGACCTCTACCGCCATATAAATCTCACAATACCCACATCCTTCCCACACTTTATCTTTATTACTTTTCAGTCTCTGCTTTCTGCTACAGATTTAGATTTTGTGTGTGTGAGAATGTCTTTTTAGCAGAGTGTTGTAGGATAATAGATATAGAGGATACTGCCAGTATCTGTGTCTTTGCCCAACTGAAGCTTGGAGTAAATAATTTCATCCTGTGATGCTTGTACTGGGGGAAAAAAGAAGCCATGAAAAAAGATTTAATCAAATTAAATCTTTAGGAGCCATATTGATTAACTTGACTACACTTGACTGCAAAAATGCTTATTTCTGTTATTACTTGTGTCAAACTAACAGTAGTGATAAAGTGGCTGTACTCAAACATTTGAAGCCCATAATACAGACATCTGAATACAGTACACAAAAAATACAGTGTGTTAATCATTGCAACAGGCTGGTTGCTTTAATGCAGAAGAAATATGGAATGCAGCAAATATCTGATTGTTTTAGTTATTATATAAACAGTATACACTTTCTTAGATCAGATTTTCTTTTGATGTATGTGTAGAAAAAAAAATACAAGGGCAAGTTTATTGAAAATAAGGTTTTTTTTAATGCTACAAATGTGAACTGACCATTTGATGCTGTGTAAATTTCAAATAAATATTTACCATCTGTAAAATAAGACAGCAGACATCAAGTCTATTAAGGCCCTTTGTCCTTGAGCCTCAGACGTTGAGCATAGTATGTGCTTCTGCTTTTTATACAGGGTTAGACAGATGGAGTGTGCTTTTTAGTCATACTTCCTGAAATGCTGCATAAAATGCTTCTGATTCTCTGTGAGTTTGCGAGTGGTGCTTCCACGGGTCAAACGAGGCTGAAAGTCTAGAGGGTCAAGGTTGTAGATGAACTTAACACCATCTAAAAGGAGCTATTTTTAATTTGAAAACTGCAGCATAAACAATTTGTCATGTGCTGCAGTTTATCAGAGACTTGCTAGCAATAACAATAATAATAAATAGGTGAATAATTGTAATTTAAAACTGATATTTCATAGTGCATTTAATGCACTCTGGAAAAGGAGAATGTGACATTGATATACCAAGCTAAAGTCCTCTCATTAACATCATGTTTAAGCTTATAGAAATAAATACAAGATGCAAGTTATATTTATTCTAATCCAGGTAGATGTAGTCACAATTTCTGTGCTTTTTCCAAAACATTTTCATATGTTCATGAATAAAAACTGGATATTGGCCTTTAAATCTTACATTAGTTCTTTACCAATGAAAATCTTTAACCATGCAAGATTATTCATTCATAAGCCTGGTTTAATACTGTAAACTGAAAAGCATACCATAACCACAATATGTATTATAATCACAATACTAATATTTAGCCTATATAATTTAACATAATTTAACTTAAATTATAAATATAGAAAATAGTGAATAACTCATTGTCTGACCAGGCTGTAGTGGAATGCATCCAGACAGATAATCCTCAGCTCCTGACTCTTTCTGTATCTGGCCTGATGTCTTTTTGGTGTTCTGCTTGTGTCCTGTAAAGAGACAGAGAGACTTTCCATCAGGCCACCGCAGTAATAAAGAAGACATTTCAAACCATGTAAACAAGATGAATGATCTCTGTCTTTCTAATGTTTGAATTATACATATATCAGTTGGACGAGTGATCAGACCTTTGTTAGTTCTGTTGCGCTGCCACAGAATCAGTACAATGATGAACAACAGAGCCAAACTCACTCCCACAGCCAATCCAACCAGAGGAATAGTAGATTCAGCAGGTGAATATGTAGAACCTGATAAAGTCGACTTTTATTATCATTTCAACCATATGCAGTTAGCACAGTACATTGTGAAAGGAAATTCCAGGACCACAGTGCTCCATGAAACACAAGACCACAAAAACTACACATATAACAACATAATGTGTATTGTGGGCAAACGTGTGCAAACATTGCAGGACAGTTTAACGACAGACCAGTACAAAGAAGACAAAGAAGAAAAGAGCGGTTGTAAACATGACATGGGTAGTAGGAAGAAGGGAGCTGAATAATGATAAATACAGAAACAGTGAATAAAATGCTCAAAATTGATAATTAGCTTAACAAATATCCTGTAAAATTAGTTGCCTTCTCACCTCTGACTGAGATCCAGCTGTTTGGTGACTCTCCTCCCTCTGGGTGTTTACAGTGGTAGAGACCTTCATCTGCCTTTGAGACAGTGCGGATGGTCATCTGTCCTGTAGTCTGGTTCTGGAGGAGTGATCCATCTTTATAGAAATCAGCTGTGAGATCTGAGGGCTTTGTGTGTCGATATAAACAGCGTAGAGTCAGAGGATCTCCCTTAGTCACAGGATGGACAGGACTCTCCAGAATTACACCACCATCTGGTTCAAAGAACATATTACAATGTACAGTGTGCAAAGATAGTATGATTTTATCAAGAACACTTCTATTAGTTAGGTGTTCTGGGCAGAGTATAGAATAGTAAGAAGTGCAGTCAATGAAAAGCAATAGCTCATGTAGTCTTCAAAGGCTGCAGAGTCTGCATGTGTTCCCACTCAGGACAACTCTGAGTGTTCTTCTTTAATGAAGAATTGAATCTAACTAATGAGCTCAGGTGATGTGGTGAGTTGGAACAAATGTCTTTAAGTTGGGAGTGTCAAAGTGAACCCACCCATTCCAGTGCCTTTGCTGTTCCCATCTCAGGACTGTACTTATTTAGTTCATACAGAAATAAACCTTTGAAGCAAAGAAAATATTTCCTCATTACAAACTCTAATTCTGCTTTTCCTGTAAACATACTCAATGTAGACTCACTGTGACTTGTGATGTTGACCACACTGCTGCTCACTCCAGATTCAGACTCACACCAGTACACTCCAGTGTGGGATGTGGAGAGGGAGCTGATGTTGCATGTAGATCCTGTAACTGATCCCCAGCCTGATGAACAATCTGACACTGTCTTACTGTGTGTGTATCGTCTCACTCTCCATCCAGTAGAGTCACTCTGTCCCTTACAGCTCAGTGAGAGAGAGTCCAAATAAAAGTGTTGAGCTCTGCTGGGACTGATGATCAGAGAGACTGGAGGAGAAACACCTTGGACACACAAATTGCAGTTTGGTTTTATAACTGCCTTGTAGTCACTGAACAACATCTCATCATATTTGTATAGTGACAGTAAACCTCTTATCTCCTAAAAGCTCAAGTATGATGAATAGATGTTATATGGATAGATCAACATTGGATCACCTTTGATCATGGAATCACAAGAAGAGAATAACTAAGGGCACATTTGCAATTATGTTCTCATCTGTGCTGCTGAATTAAACATGTTAAGAAGCATAAATAATCATGCAGGCTTACATTAAATCATGCATAAAAAATTAAGATCTTTTCATTTAGTTTACAAACACACACACACACACTCCAGTTTAACACTGTAATAATTATTTCTCCTCACCAGTGATCAGTAGTAGCTGTGTATTGCTGGACAGTGTGTGATAGGCTGGATCTCCTCTCTCTGCTTTACACACATAAACTCCTGTGTGTTTAATAGCAGCAGGGCTGAGTGTGTAGGAGCCTCCAGCTCCTCTGCTGCTGTCTGAGAGGAGCTCATCATTATCTCTGTACC